>CACVCL010022035.1:0-49680 GCA_902729485.2 Mus minutoides | reverse complement strand
AAATTAGCATAATCCTGTTGTTGTTTTTTAAATAATCCTGGAGTTCCTTGATTTGTTCAAATGTAAAACACACTCTATCTATTTCTCTGTATGTCTACCTACCTATCTGCCTATCTTTCAGTCATCCATCTACCTATTGTCTATCTACTATATAACTATCTATATAATTATCTTCTATCCATCTACTGAATGTAGATGTATGTATAGTTTCTGCACACACACATACACACACACACACACACACACACACACACACACACTATATATATATATATATATATATATATATATATATATAGTACACATCATATGTAAACCAGCTTTAAATGCTGGGAAATAGAAATGGTATAAAATAGCATACCAATGCCAGTGGTCACTTTGGCTAACAGTCTTCTCTTTTCAGGTATTATTTATTAATTTTCCTATTTTGAGTACTGCCACCCGGAACAATCCTGCTGAGTTTTCATTTGTTTAGCATATTTAGGATACTATTGTGTTTACATTATAATGCACTGAGAAATATAATTTCATCTTATCAACATATTAAATATTTATTTATCTGTCATAAATGCTGTGTAAAGTTCAAATCGGGAAAAGAATACAAATTCATTGTCTCATGATGAACATATTCAACATGATATCCCCAGGATTTTCTGAAATGTATTCTCTATTATCTTACCTATAGTTATCTCCTGTCTGAGCATAACTTAGTAGAGATTGGCCAATCTGTCCCTATAATTATAACTGCCTGTGTATATCCTGTAATTTATTTAGTCCAGCATAGCATATACTTATTTTTATAAATTCATTTTAATAACAAAGTGGTGAAATACATCACCACCATATATAAATTGTTATATATTTGTTATAATTCTCAAATTTATTGGAATATTTTTGCATTATTAAAAGTACAGCCCATTTTCATTTTTTTAGAATGATCAGAATGCAGCAATCCTTTATTGTTAGGAAGACAAAGGCAATGAAGAGAACCTAACTGATATCAGCCTATAACTCCAATTGCAATGGATCTGAAACCGATTTTTAGGCCTTCATGGGTGAGTGTCTCATGCATGTGATGCACAAACATACGTGCAGACCAAGCACTCACACACATAAAAATAAAAATCAATAAGTAAAAACCCCAATGTCTCCTCTGACCCAACAGTAATGGCTAATCACCAGATATCTCTTGAGCACTTACTCTGTAAGGTAGCCCTGTACCAGGCTCCTCTACAGGGAGTGGACAAATAGCATTATAGTGACTTTTGCAAAGTCATCAACCTCATGACCAAGGCCAAGCTAAGCATAGATCACATTAGTAAGTCTGTCCGTGTGAAAAGAAAGGAAATCGATTCTAGAATATGAATGAGGAGGGAGATAAAGCTAGCTAGAGAAATGCCACTGAAGTGGAACTAGACAGCCTGCAACAGAGTTGACAGTGGGCTATGCTGCTGACAAAAGGAAAGTGTAGCAGCTGTCATGGGACCAAATGATTCCATCTCCACACCACTTTCCTGGACTGTAAAATTGATTCATCAGGGCTTTCCTGTGCTGAATGTGGACACTCCTAATTAAGATATGGTTGTCATCGTTTAGACACTGCAGCCAGACATGGTAAGAGCCATTACCACCAGCTGATTATCACCTCGTGTGTGACTGCAGCCTTTCAGCTATAGGCACACTCTCACTGTTGAATATATATATATATATATATATATTCTCTTCTGCTACAGAGAGCTAGGACACAGAGCATTCTTCCACTTATGTGAGGTGGGCAAGGAAGTCACCACATCACAGACATTATGTTTTATCTTATTCCAAATAAAGGTTTCAACATTTCTACCCCAGGATAGCTACTGGAGAGAGGTGTCTTCAATCTGGGAAAGTGGCATCTGGGGTTTTAAGTACATCTCTCTGTTTGAGACAGCAGGAGTCATGTAACACCACTCCTACAGAGAAAATGATCCTTGTAATTGAGTCCTGTTTACCCACTATGGAAGCCAAGCCATCAAGTACAGCATAATCAAACCTTCTAGGGATGTGATTAATATGGATAGAACTGTATATAAAGACAAAGTCTTTTTTAATAATATATCCATGGGTAAAATTCACCTTAACAATGCCAAGTAATTGTCTTCTAAGCAGGAGAAAAATATATATATATTCTATTCTCCATAAAACCAGCAAGAGGAGAATATATCTCTGAGCTTTAGAATGCTGAACAAAAGCAGAGTTGACTCTCATTCCCTGGCCTTTGAGCTGTCTGTCTTGACAGAGAGGGGCAACACTGGAATTTGGGATTTAAACATCACATCTGTAAGATGGTATTATCTTCAGAAATGCCTGTCCTGAACCTTGGGTCTTTTGCATATTTGTTTGCTTGTTTTTGTTTTTGTTTTCTTTTTCAAGATAGGGTTTCTTCATGTAGACCTATCTGTCCTGGAACTTGCTTTGTATTCCAGGCTGACTTCAGACTCACAGAAATCTGCCTACCCTTTCCTCCAGAGTCCTGGACTTAAAGATGTGCACCACCATGCGTAGGTCTTTTGAGAATATAAAACCACAGATTATTCCCACATATGGGTATAGGGACTCAGAGTTCTAAGCTACCAAATCCCAATAGGTGCCATAGATGGGAAGAGATAAGACACTCAGGCCATGATTTTCACTGGGGAGATCATGCTGTCCTTTTCTATTTTATGTCTGAAATGAAGAGCCAAAGAAATTAACTAATATGATGGCTATTGTTTAAAAGATGACAAATGTTTGTTTTTTCTATAGCGTCGTTAAAATGTGGATAATCGCTACATCTTTCTCAGCTCATGAATTTTCTCATACAAATTGTCTTAAAAAGTTTAGTGGACTTATCAACAAAACTGTCTTGTCTCTGAGAGGATATAAGCAGATTAATAAATGTTCTTCATTTCCTTCTGAGCCTTTGAGAAGGAACAGATCCTCTGAGGATGCAAATGCTATGGTTTTACATAAGGAAGTGTACAAATGAGCTGAGAAATTGGGACAAAGATCACTTTGCTTTGAACAATTTACTAAATCATATCCAAGTCCTGAAAGCTTTTCACTTGACTATTCTATTGATAGAAGCATGATGATCCTCTCAGGTGCGAAAACCACCAGTGATTATAAGAGATAAAAACAGCTGAACAAATTGTTCATTAACCTGTAAAATTACATAGCCACACACAGGACAGGACATTAAACCAGTGTTTTTGACTTTGTCTCCTATGCTTTACAGAGGATTATGTGTTGAGTAATACAAGTCGGGAATCTATCCCTTTATCACAGGCTAATCCCAATGACAGAATAGGTAACCATGACTCACTTCCCACAAAACAAAAGTCAACATTGCCCCTTAACACCTTTACCCCCTCCTAGAACAACTGCAGAGAGCACTGGTGTTGCTTGTTCACTCTGCCCTGTTCTGGCTTAGCATTGTCATTCCTGGGGGGGGGGGGGGGGGATAAGCACCGCTTTGCATTCAGTCTTGATGGAACTATAACTAAACATCTCTTTCCCTTGCTGGCCTTAACCATGGGGCTCAAGCTTAGGCTGTCTCCACTTACTGGGAAGGACTGTTGAAAGAAGCATTCTTCCTAACAGTCTAGTCATGTATCCTTTCTGTAAATTATTCACTCTGCTCTTCTGTATAAAGCCTTCCTGAGCTATATAGGGATATCCTATCACAAAACACTCGGGGCTAGATGCAACTCAATGTGCTTTCCTGACTGTCAAGTGCCCAAGTGCAAATGCTAGTGCTACAAAGGAGGTCTGGGTAGATTTTGTTCAAATAGTACCTGTTTATGTCACTTATAAAGCATTGAGACATGGCGAAGCATAAGCCTTTACTGTAGGCAGGGCCTTGGCATGGAAAAACAGAGGAAACCCAAGTAACTTTGGACACTCAGAAGGAACATGTGAAAGAAGTATTTGAGCCATAGTACTTGTCTGGATGCTAGAACAATCAACAGAAAGGGAAGGAAGCATGGGAACAGGCTCTGAACAGGACTCTTTAGCTGACTAGTTTCCCAAAAAGAAACACTGAGGACCACAGAAGAATTACTTATGGGATGTAGGAGAAGCTGACCAGGTGTCAAATTCAACTCTGCTTACGCTCCTGCCCGTACCACCTTCTATTGTTTCACTTTCATTCTTTTAGAACAACTAACATGTATAAATGTATAGCTGCCAAAATAATGATTATACTGGTGAAGTAATGGAATGCATTTCCCAAGAGCTGAGCTCGAGTCTAAATATGGAAGACAAGATCCTCTACACTTGCTGGGACCTCCTAGGTCTCAGGCCTATAATCCCTGCATCTCTTCATTTTTTTCTCTTTCCTATTTAAGCTCCATCTCACTTCAAATTTTGTCAGTTTTTACATCTCTCCCCAAAGGAGAACAAATGAGCCAGCATAGAAAACCACATGCGTGATGCTAGCACTCAGGGGCTGAGGCAAGGTTGGTAGCTCAAGGCTTATCTGAGCTATACAGAGAGACAAAGAAAGCCCTTCTGACAAAAACAAGGGCAGGAGATGAAACTCCGAGTTACTATTATTTGATTGACAACTTCAAGAGCATCAGTTCAAACCTCAGCATCACAAAATAGGGATGAACTATTATTAGCCTGGTCTTCAGGTAGGGAAGCCAGTCCCACTCCACTAGATAGAGTCAAGCTCAATGTCAAAGGAACATTTAGGGGAAAACAGAACACTTTTCCTAGTATAGTAGCTAAATTATAAGTTAAATCTAAATAGTAAATGTCTGCTTATAAGCCAAACCCAGTTTTCTAACACTGTTCCAAGTTTGCTGAGGAAAAAAACAGAAAACACTATTCAAATTCTTCAATGTAATACTGAAAAAATATATTTTTGCATATCCTTGTCTATAATCCCACAGGCTATATGGTTTTTCACAAGGCCCTTTACAAATCTACTGATCTCAAAACTCCAGCTGCAAAAGAAGGGCCATTAAAAACCAAATTTGGTAACTCTCCAGTACATATGAATTCTAACTACTGAATATAAAACATCCAGAACCAAAAGCAACTTTGTAAACTATAAGCATTCATTTCCTTCTTAGACTCTCGCGTCTATAGAGAGATAAAACGTTGATTTTTCTGATCAATTGCTCTTTGAATTGACCCTCATTAAAATATAACTTTAAACTCCATTTTTAAATTTCTTTGAGGAAAAATGGAAAGAAATAATAATGGTAGTTTGTGAGTTGTGCGACAAAGCAGAACACTCAGTGTTTCATCAAGGGTAGTAAGGAACTCTGTAGGAAGAATGGAGACCTTAGTATATGCTTCCTGCTCGCCTGGGTGTGGACCCTTCTCTAAGAAGAACAAAGAGAGGGAAGACACACCTCCCCTGGAGCAAATGCATTCACTTTGCTCAATGGCAGACACAGACATGCCATTCTAAAAGGAATAGGGGCAAAACGGTAGGCAGCAAGGAATCTTAATAAAGACCCCAAAACATCAAATATCCAAACTCAATTCTGCTACTGGCTGGATGTATGATCTTAGCCAAATGATTTAATTTCCAAATCTGTAAGACTCGGGGGTCCATTTCTGATGGTCTGCTGAATGAAACAATTCCCCTTCCACCTAAAGCACAAGGCAGACATTTATCACTGAATCAAATGAATATTTGAAATAAAAGCTTCGTGCTGTTGGCTAAGAAGTCTTCTTTTGAGACAGGAAAATAAAGTCAGATAACTTTTTCCACAAAGTTTGATGAACCTTTAACTTGGCTTTTGATACTACAGAGATTTAAGGAAGTCAAAGTCCCCCTGTTGGATGAATTTCTTTGGTTTTGATTGTTTTCCAGGTTTATGAAATGAATAAGTAATATTGAAATTTCTGGATATTATACATATCTCATACATTTGCGATGTGCCCACTTTTGATTTTATGAATTTCCCTATTCTGTGGTTGTATCTTTACTATGTGATAGTTTGTAAGCATGGTGTACTATTTTGCCAGGGTCGGCACACGCGTGGGCATCACAGCATCCTGGCAACGGTAGATACAGGCACGGTGCTCGAGGTTTCACTTCAGGGGTGAGCAAGTCATGTTTATCCACGGCTGCTTATTCCGCATTTAGCTGCCTAACAACAGCAGCACTGACAGCAAGACTTGAGTACTAGTCGCTCTAACCCTTTGTCCCTCCCTTGAGTTCCATCTCCCAGAGTTCTCCACTGCTGACGCCAGAGAGGATATCCTTCCTAGGCACTACCTGGCGCTTTTCACAGTCAGGTAGCCTCATCTCCTGAGAAAGAACCTCGGGCCATCTGCACTCTGACGTAATTTATGTATTTTTTAAAATCTCCCTCACATTATATTTAAAAAATACTTCTTAACTCGAGGCCATAGATCATCGTTTTCTCATGAGAAATTTGTTCTTCTTTGTTTTCATCATGAGAGAAATTGATTTTTGCCAAAAAGTTTGTCTCTGCTAATGATCTTGTGGATTTTGTTATATGCAGAATATCCTTTTGGTTTTCCCATGAGATTTTACTTTATTTCTAAATCTCTTTATTAATGTATGATTAATATATAAAAAATAAGCACATTTACTGTGAACATCTTAACTTTGACGCTTAGTATATACTATGTCGTCACCTCCACCAGAGCAGTCAGCATGTCTCCTTCCCCGTTACCCCCCACCTATAACCTACCGTTTTCTGTGCTTGATAAGAACAGTAAAGCTAGGAGCTACTGTTTTAGTCCATGTAAGCATACAATACCATAAGGCTATCTGTAAGTCCCGTGTTGCATAGCAGGTGATCAGAATGCAGAGTTCCCGAGGCATTATATTTACAATCTTCTCCATTTTCTCCCTCCCACTCCATGTAGCCTCTGGTAATTATAACTGCGCGCCACCACACCTGATTCCAATTTTCATTCTCCCGAATTCATTGTCATTATGTCTCATGTACTTCAACTTTAATGTTTAGTTTTTCTGTTAACTCTTCATTTAACTTTGTTTCTCTTATAGTTTTATTTGTTTGTTTTTGTTTTTTGTTTTTTTATTTTAAATAGATTAACATTTTAAATAGATTCTTATGAGACAGGTCATTTTGTATGATTAAAAAATGGTTTGCTCTTCTGCAAAATGAACATTCACCTCTTTAAATTCCTAAGCACTTTTAAAATTGTATTCTATAAGTTTAGGCCAATTATGTTTTTCATTTTCATTCATCTTGAAGTAATTTCTAATTTGCTTCTTCATGGCCAATTGGCTGTTCCCTTTCAATTTCACTTGGCAAGGGCAAGATACTGTACCAAATCCCCTCAGCCTCTGAAGATGGCTTCACAGTTTCCTGTGAGAGCTAGCCTGAGTATTCTTCATGTGAACAAAGAAGAATATTACTGCAGGGTGCCATCATCCATCTATGGCCACAGGCTCTGGCTTGTGAGTCGTAATCTGGCTGATAGGTTGTACTATTCCTGTCTTCTGTATCCTTTCACATCTTCTCTCTAGCTGCTCTGGCCATCATCGATGGGTACTGAAGCCTATGAATTCTATCATTATTTGATTGTTTTTATTAGATGTTTTCTTCATTTGCATTTCAAATGCTATCCCCTTTCCTAGTTTCCTCTCCAAAAAATCCCCTATACCCTCCCCCTGCCCCTGCTCCCCAACCCACCCACTCCCACTTCCTGGTATATTATATCTTTTCTGGATTATATAAATTTTGCTTCATATCTTTTGAGACTATTAGTTAGGTTTACACGTAATTATAACTTTTCTTCTTCTTTTGTCTCTGGTGTTGGAAATCAAACTAGGCTAGTCAGCCTCTCTCATTCAGCTACATGAATGTTATTATTTTTAAATGTCCTTATTTCTTCCAACTACATTTGTCTTGATTGCTGTTTTTCCTGAAGTTAATGTAGTTTCCTTTGACTATTGCCTGCATGGTATAACTTCCCATACTTTCTAATTTTGTGTATCTGACTCTAAAGTACTCCTCCCATACACAGCATATGGTTGCTCTTTTATTCACTCTGTCAGTAGGTAATTTTTATAGACTCATCTACTTATACAGATGATAGCTCTTAATAAGCTGGGATTAATGCTGGAATCTTATTTGTTTTCCATCCATCCCTTTGTTATCTGTTTATTCTTTCATTACTTCTTCCCATTTGAAAAGAAATGTTTGTCTTTTAAGTTGTAAACCTTTAATGGCTGAGCCATCTCTCTGGCTCATGGATTTGATAGCACAAATTTTCCTTGATATAGCCCTACCTTGTCTGGAAATTTCTGTGTAGACCTGGCTGTCCTCAAATTCATAGATGCCTGCCTGTTTCTGCCTCCCAAGTGCTGGGATTAGAAGTCTGTGCAAAAAAAAAAAAAAAAAAAAAAAAAAAGTCTGTGCTATATAACACCTGGCCATATAGGGAAAATGTGGAATACTGGAATAGAAAAGGTTAGACTGGGGTCTGGGTGGAGAATCATGGTAGCACAGTGAATAAAAAGAATGATAAAAATACCAAAGACCTTCCAATAATCACATGGGAATCTACTATTATAGAAACTCCCTGAAATACACAGATAGGAAGTGCATAAAATGAGTTAAAATAGACTTACTCTATAGAAGGGTAACAATGACCCTACTAAATGCTACAATCTAACGAATAGATGCCTAGGGCCAGGAATGGGTTAGCCCTTTCTCATTGTTGGCCACTGAGTTCTCAAAGACACACACACAAAATTACAGGATCCTGCTGTTGCTCTTGATTACTCTCCAGAATTGAGAATAAATTAAGAACCTATTGCTGAGGACATCACATGGAGTCACATGGAGAAATCAAGACACATGGACCTAGAAACACCATTCCTATAGGCTAAATTTCATGGTATTGAAAGAAGCTATGGACAGTTGTGGTCATGCATGCAGTTAGGATTTGCTGAAGGAGGCAGAGGCAGGAGGATCACAAGTTTGAGAACAGCTTGGGCTACACATTTAAATAAAAGAGATGACTCAGCAGTTAAGCACTGGCTGCTCTTCCAGAGGTCATGAGTTCAATTCCCAGCAACCACATGGTGGTACAGAACCAACTGTAACCGTAATCCATTGCCTTCTTCTGGTATGTCTGAAGAGAGTGACAGTGTACTCATATACAATAAATAAATAAATAAATAAATAGATAGATAGATAGATAGATAGATAGATAGATAGATGCTATGCATGCTACCAGAGTAGAAAGGAAGCCCAACCCTGCTGTTAGCCCTGCAAGCTGCAGTAATGAGTAGACAGGCAACACATGCCCAGTGGTGCTATGGTGGCATCAGGGATATAAAGAACCACTTTCTTTTTGGATTTAAGTTCCACTCCACAAAAGGAAACTCATACTTGCCACCATTATTTGGGCAAATACCCATTCCTAGACAAATAGGCACTAGGGAAGAACCTATTAGCATTTCTCTACTAAAGAAACATAGTATTAAGCTGGCTCCTAGAGACTTATCATTATACTGATAGATTAATCGACCTCTCAGTCCTCATTAGATAAGCTTCATTTAGTAGTAAATGGTGGCTAACACTAAGATCCACAACTGGCCAAGGTACAGAGAATTAAAAAAAAAAAAAGCAAACAACAACAACAACAACAACAAAAATGCAAAATGCCCTTAAAAGAACATACATACTGAACCTACATCCTCTCAAGGATCAGGGGTCATTATGTAAAAGGGACAAAAAGAGTGTAAAAGCCAAAGTCTGTGGGTGACTACGAGGAGACAGTATCTTCTGGACATAGCAGGGCAGCCACACATATGAACTCAAGACATCATCTGCAAGATCTGTGCAAGCCCAAGCTAGACCAAATCTCAACATGGAGAGAGGAGATGAACAAGACACCTGACCACTAGCTGGCGATCCACTGCCAACTGAGAGCTGCTGAGAGAGGAAGAATCCGATTTCCCTAAGACTGCAGTAACTGGTAAACTGACCACACTCCAGTGGAAGGACATATATACATCTTGGAATATTTGGGTAACACAAACTGGTCCTGATAGACTTAAAAAAAAAGACACAAAGTTGGGCGTGTAGGGAAGAACAGTGGATCTAGGAATATGATTAAATGTATGAAACTCTGAAAGAACTAATAAAACATTTTTAAAATAAACATTTCTGATATATATTATATATTATGTAGTATACTATTTTAATTCCCCTATGTCTTTTAGTATACGACTTAATGATCTTAATGTCTAAGGATGGCAGCATCTTTATTTACACAAACTTAGTTCATAATAAATCAACGTGATACTGATTGAACTATGTACTACTGACCTTTACCATCTTTTCTCTACCTATATCTCTACCTTTTCCCCTCATTGAGCAGTTATTTCCATTTAATTAAAGCTCTGTATATTATATGCCTAGGAAGACACAGTATATGTGAAATAACTTTAAATTCGACACAACATAAATCAATTTTTTAATTTTACTGATATAGTTATATTTTCTATATTGTATTTTTATACAGACTTAAATTACTCTTTGATGGTCTCTCGTTTTACTCTTAAGTCTCCCCTTGTAGCATCTATAAAATTCCTTTACTATCTTCAAACGTTTATATGGAAGTGAACTTTGCTTTACTAGCCTGGTAATGGTTTTGCTTTTCTTTCTTTCTTTTTCTTTTTTTTAACAGAGGTACTCTCACTGGATATAAAATTATCAGTTGCCCAGTCTATTTGGCCAAGAAAGATGTGTCTCAGAAAACAAAGTAGACATTGCCTCAGAATGACCCCTCAGTTGTGTTTGGCTTCCTCGTGTGTATCTCCATGTCCATATATATCCCCCCCCTCTTTATCTCTATAGATTGTAAATTCTCTTCTTGCAAAGTGTAACACAATTATGACCCTTTCATCTTGGTCACTAAAATCTTGCAAACTAGAATTTTCCACCTTAAAGGACAGGAGATCCCAGACAATACTGACTTTCCTGTGTCTGCTATAAGTACCTGGAGACATTATCCAATTTTTTTCCTGGTTTTGTTTCTCTCAATCTTGAAGACAAAAATTGGAACATATTGCTATAGAGATAAATGCTAAGCATCCTTTGTTCCACCATTTTCATTATGCACTAATAATCACTATTAATTAGGAGCATTTTCTATCTGGCAGCTACATACTCTAGAGGAAAACAAGTAAATCACCGAGTTTAGTATTTTTTGTTTTAAATTTATAAGGTATGCCCTCAGTTGGAATACAAAGACATAATTAGATAAACAATCCTTAACATAGCAAACATGCAAATGGTTTGTTAAGAACCAGAGAGTTTTGATCTACCTAATAATGATTTGTATTTTATTTGAGTTTTCTAATTATCTATTAGATAAAATTATCTACACCTTTCCTTTTTATACCTATGTAGTTCTGAGCCAATTAGGGTTGTGAGTGAGGCAGAATTTTGAAACCACAGTCTACAATTGCTTCCTCAGCAACCACCCCAGAGAACTAAGTGCTCTGGCTAAGCTCTTCAAGGGAAGGAACTACGGTTTTGATGATGGTGGTTTAGTTCCATTCTTTCTGGAACTCTACGATATCCATGTCTTCTTGCAGCTTTTAAAATCTTGTCTCCTCTGGATGCCTCTGGCTCATCCTGGAGCTTCCTTCCCTTCCTGACTTCTTAGACAGTGTCTCTGACTATCTTCATCTTCAATTCTTGTGGTTTTCCCGGTATAATCCTTGATTCACAGCATTTTGTTGGCATATATTTCTGCTATGTTCTGGGTGATCTTGTGTAACTTTTAGGATGTGAAATATTACTTGTCTGTAGGTGGGACACAGAAGGTACATTTTCTACTTACCCCCACTCCAGAGTTCCAGGATCATATACATATGCATCTTTAATGCATCTAAATAACATGCACAAATTCAATATATTCCAAACTATGATTATTCACTGGTTTTCTTCCAGATGGCTCTGTTTCAACACTACCATGACTTAACTAGTTCTTCAAGCTCTGTGTTTAAGGTCATCTACAACTACATCTTTTCATCTTATACATGACATCATTATTTGGACAATTTGACCTCATCTACAAGTTTCAAATCTCCTTCATTAGTAAAGCATATGACAGACCCCTCCTTTGTCTGAATAGAACATTGACCACAAACTTCCTTCCCTGTTTTATCTCTTCTTCCAAGCTTCTGGAACAGCCTGTAACACAATAATTCCCCTTCTACACCTCAGCATCCCCACAGGTAAACAAGATTCCCCTGTTGTGCCTTTGTTCTCTTTCCTACTTTTCCTATGTGTGTGTATGCATGTGCACACACACATATGCATGTGGATAGATAAGTGAAAGAACAAGGATCCTGATATCTCTGTGCTTCCCAAGCATGTCAATTCCCAGTGTTTCTCTCCCAGTTGCTTCTTCACCTTAAGTCTTCAGACAAGGTGGGGCTCAGCACTGGGGCAGGGAAGCATAGTGGGAGGAGCAAGATGCCAGCTGGTCACAATACATCCAGAATCAGGAAATAGAGACTGAATAGGAAGCAGACTACAAAGCTTCAGAGACCAACCTGTTCCACTGAGGCTATACCTCCTAAAAGTTTCACAAGCTTTCCAAGCAACTCTATTAGCTGTGAACTGAGGTTTGAAGCCTACAAACCAATGGAGAACATTTCACATTTAAATCATAACAGAGTTGCTCCTGGAGCCTGGAGTGTGCCATTTCAGCTAGGCTGTGTGGTCAGCAAGCCTTTATAATCTGCCTGCCTCCACCTTCCACAGTGCTGGGGTTACAGGCTTAAGTCACCTTGTCTAGCATTTACTTGAGTGCCTACAATCCAAATATAGAGTTTCATGCTTGAGTAGTGTCTTAGTCAGGGTTTCTATTCCTGCACAAACATCATGACCAAGAAGCAAGTTGGGGAGGAAAGGGTTTATTCGGCTTACACTTCCATACAGCTGATCATCACCAAGGAAGTCAGGACTGGAACTCAAGCAGGTCAGGAAATAGGAGCTGATGCAGAGGCCATGGAGGGATGTTCTTTACTGGCTTGCTTCCCCTGGCTTGCTCAGCCTGCTCTCTTATAGAACCCAAGACTGCCAACCCAGAGATGGTCCCACCCACAAGGGGCCCTTGATCACTAATTGAGAAAATGCCTTGCAGCTAGATCTCATGGAGGCATTTCCCCAACTGAAGCTCCTTTCTCTGGGATAACCCAGCTGTGTCAAGTTGACACAAAAACTAGCTAGTACAAGTAGCAAACACTGGCCACTAAGCCACCTCCTCAGTCCCCAACCTTTCATCTTCCCATGTTCTGTGAGTTCTCCATACTGACTTTGCCCCAGAGCAAAGCTAAGGTATTTGTTATTCATTTCAATGGGTTAAGCCTTTCAACCTCTTTTACAGCATGCTAAATTATGTATGGAAATGCCCTTCTCTGACATTAGATGTTAGGCTCTAGCCTTCTGTGTTCCTACAGCTGCACCTTTGTATCAGCACCCATTCCTCCTATTACAAAAACAGAAGTGTCTCCTCCTTCTTCATTTTCTTTGAGGGCAGTGATTGCAGAACATTTGCATTCTCAGTACCTCATACACACTAAGTTCTCAGTAATTATTTACTAAACTAAAGAATATTGGTTCTGGATTCTACCATTGTAGGCATGTACTTATCTACAAGATACTATTTCTTTTTCTGTCTACATACAATTTTCTGTCCTAAAACTTGTGAAATGAAATTATCTTATGATCAGTGACAAAAAAATGATAATCATAGCACTAGTTTCAGTTTATTTACCAGGTGCTGGTCAATGAGGTAAGAGTTTTCACTAACCTTTCTAAAATGCTACAACATGGTTTCTATTGTTGCCCACAATTTATTCCTATGGAGTTAGAAGCCGAGACCAATTAAGTTTCTTCAAAATCATATGATGAGAAGGAACTAAGCTACAGCATAAAGCCACATCTTGGAATCTCAGATCTTTCCAGAATTAAAAATAAAACAGAGCACTGTGGGACAGCATAGAAGCCCGTGGAACACCAGGAAAAAATTCAGAGGAAAGTTGTTCTGTGTTTTAAGCCTAAAGATTAGATAGATTGATATTTATTTTTTGGAAGTACTTAATAATTGTATGTATGTCTCTCTATTCAGGATTTGAACACCAAGGGACATTAAGATATCACCAAATGATCTAATGTTCTCTGTTGATATTATCCTGCTTATTCATTCATCATGCATTTATTTGACATCTATTTTTTAAAATGAAAAGATTTAAATAAAGAACCATTCCTTCTCTGTGTTTATAGTGTAGAGGAAGAGACAATACTCTCATTAAAATCATGATATAGCATATGGAGAACGCCATACTTAGAAATCCAGAGAGTTTAAAGTAGGTATTCTCAACCAGTAGAAGTGTCAAAGAAAGATACCTGGAAGAGGACTCACTTAAGCAGAATGCTTAGACAAACTTCATTTGGAAGTTAAGGCTTTCTATATCAAAGCACGTCCAGTTCTCTAGATAGCACATGTCAAAAGATTACTTAATTGTAATGTGAGCACATATTTTTTCTTGTTTAACTATACCAATTTTTATTTTAACATAAAAGCCAACAAGAAAAGAGTTCAGTGAGGTCCATTTTATGTCAGGTATTTTCCAAATCTCTGATATCTAGACACGAGTTAGAAATAATTCCCATAATTAAGTTATTGAAAACAAAAACAAAGAAAAACTCTTAGTGAATTACCAATCATTAAGTGGTTTATAGAGGGAGAGAACAGGCTAGTCATATTCCAGATTGGGAAAGAGAAAAGTGAGAAGACCAAGGAAGGTTCTGTGTATAAGCCAACAGTTGGGTTGAGTAGGAGGACACCAGAAGAGAACGAATATTCTAGAAAGAGGGGGTAGAGTATGCAAAGTCATGGAGGTGAGAAACATCACAGAGTTAAGTAGAAAAAAAAGGCGTGTGGTGGCAGCTAGAGGAGGTGTTGTGCTTGGGAGAGTATAAGGCAAAGCAGACACACAAAAGTAAAATAGCAAAAAAACAAGGCTGCATGATTAGGGGAGCATAGATTTAGAGAGTTTCATGATTCATAAGATCAGTCCTAAGTAGCAAATAAGCTTCGTGTATCATTAGCTGAAATAACAGAAACCTTTACTTATGGCATGTACCAGCCCTGGGCCCACTATAGCTCTGTTCCAGGCATCTTCATTACACCAGGATTCACGGAGAATAAGACTTCTATTTTAATGCATAAAGTAGAAGAAGGACAATACAGCCTACAAAGCTACTGACTCCGTGTACCACCTAGCATCTCTATCTTAGCTTATTACCCAAAGCAAGTCACCATTTCAGCCCTGATGACCATGGGTAGGTAGCAAGGAAGTCTAATTCTCCATCAAGGCAGAATGACAAGTTATCACAAACAAAAATAACTATACCACACCACCTGGGAAACACAGACATTAACCTGTAGTTGGTGAGTGGCCAGTGAAGTCTTTAAAATGCTCTAGCTAACTTTGTATCATAGATAGGACAGGCTAGTTTCTATGGGAAGACTCAGGAATCAAAGATTGCAAAGACCAGATACAAGTATATAACCATTCATCTGTTGGACATCTAGCTTCACACACACACTGACTGTACATCATAATTTCAGTGTTTGCAACGGCTACAGATGGAGATATGCAACCAGGATCATAGTGATGGGCGAATACTCCATCCTGAGAATGTAAAATTTCAGCCACATCTCTAAAACACAAAACCACAGCCTGAACTGAATTTTAAAGTCTGAGATGATATTAGCAAGGCATGAGAAGAAGGGATGACATTCAGAAATAATAAGCTATGAAGAATCATGGAGGTAGGAACTATTTTAAAGAAAGTGCTATCTTATCACTAGTTTGACACTAACTAGGCAGTGGGGCATACACAGCAACACTTCTATCCTCTAAGACGAAGGGATTCATTTTCTCTGTCACTATGATAAAACACTATGCCCAAAGCATCTTGTGGAGTTTATTTGGGCTCACGGTTTCAAAGGAAGAGTTGATAATGGTGGGGGAAGCATAGCAGCAAGCAGCCTCAGGAGGAAGCTGACATGTCACATTTTCAACCACAAACACAAAGCAGAAAGAGCCAACTAGAAATGAGCTAAGGCCTTACTTCTAAGCCTGCTCCCAGTGACACACTTCTCCAGCAAGGCTATACCTCCTAAAGGTTTCGTAACATCTGCAAAACAACTATGACCAAGTTCTCAAATAACGAAGCCATGAAGGACATCTCATTAAGCCCCTCACAGAGATCCAGTTATTATTTTCATCTATAAATGTAAAGGATTGGTGGGGGCTTGTTCACTGATGAACTGTGTTTGAAATTCCTGCAATAAAGTCTTCTTGATTGTGACTTACTTTTTAAATTTAATAACAGAACCACTATTTATATATTACTATGCAATCTATGATCCAAGTTTATAATTATTGTGTATGTGCACTGTCAGTAACAGTTTTTAAATTGAGTTTACAGTAGCTCTAAACAATGAGTTGAATGGCCACCTGTTGTTTCAGGAACTACTACATGGTAAAATTATTTTGCTTGTTTTTTTTTTTTTTCAACTAGGATTTATTTCATGTATTTATATGCTTGCTATATTTTTCTCATGTTATTTCTGAGGTTCCACACCCAGATCATATGTAAAATTCATCTGAGATATAAGTCAGTAATTCTCCCCCTCCCTTCCCCCTTCTCTCTCTCTCTCTCTCTCTCTCTCTCTCTCTCTCTGTATGTGTGTGTGTATTTGTAATCTTGAAGTCTGAGACATTATTAGGTCTGAAATAAGAGGGGAGGGAAAATATTTCAAAACAAACAATGTGTGAAAGCAAGCATTAGTACACATATACACCAATACACCAATATGTATGTATACATATACATATGTGTACATAAATATGTAGATAGATACATACATACAAAGAGTGACAGATAGGGCAAAAGGAAGAGGGAATACAGGGATGAAGTGGGAGGGAGAGAGAGAGAGAAAGAAAAGGGAGAAAGAGAAGGAGACAGAAAAATGAGAATCCACATGTAAGCATTACTTTATACCTCAGTTAAGTTTGAATCTAGATGCAAATAAAACATTTTCACTACAATTATTGTAAAGCTTTCTCTAGGTGATAGTAATAGATAGCCAGGAATACCCTTGGGATAGATTTTTGTTGTTGTTCTTTAAATATATTGCTTTTAAGTAAATTTTAACATTTTTCTTAGTTTTGTCAAATTCATTTCTGCTTCTTTGAGATTGAAAATGAATGTGAATTTACTGCTTGGTCACTTAATAGACCTCATTTTCTGTTATTCTTATTTTTATAAATGTTTCATATACACTTGAAAACTAGATGTTTGATGTTTTCAGTGACCAGAGTTCACTTAGACTAGCTAATTAAAACATGCAACTATTCTAGACTGCAGATTAGACTAGAACATCATCAAATTCCAGCTCATAAGGATCATCGATTGGGCAATTGTTACTCTGTATTTGATGTTAGAAATCATCCATCTCTATTTTTGTTTTTGTTTTTGATTTTTGAGACAGGGTTTCTCTGTATAGCCCTGGCTGTCCTGGAACTCACTTTGTTGACCAGGCTGGCCTCGAACTCAGAAATCCACCTGCCTCTGCCTCTGCCTCCCAAGTGCTGGGATTAAAGGCGTGTGCCACCATGCCCGGCCATCCATCTCTATTTTATTTAATGGTTTTAAAACTATAATTCCCTTTTGCCTAATAATATAATTCACCCTCTGCTTTTAAAATTAACTAGTTTTGCCTATTTAAAAAATATATATGTCATATTTTTAATTTTGCCTCCTGTACACAATACATATCAACCTATTTTCCTTAAAGAAGTCATACCAGGAATTATTCTCAAGACTTTCCTTTATCACATACTGTCTTATTCTTATCCACTGTTATACTCCAGAACCAATCCTATGCTGGGGAGGCAGAGCCCAGTGAAGGGGTAGATGATGGCTTTTCACAGTATAACACATGTCTGAGTGAGCAGTCCATATCACAGACAGGGCAGACAGGAAGGACGTTTGGGCCAGGACTGCTCATTTTATAACAATCTTTTTGCAAAGAATTACTGAAGGGAATAAATGATAAATACCTCCCACTTCAGCCCAAGCTCTGGAAGATGCTATAGTACTTCCCGACACCCTGCAAAGGAACCACTTAATCACAAAGGACCCTTCAGGAACACAAACCCTCCTTAGACCACAGCTTGCTTTGATCATTTTAACACTCACAGTCTATGTGGCCTAGCCTCTTGAGCTCTCTACTATGCCTGCCTTACCATACAGTCTTGTGTATTTAGATCGAAATCTAGCATCTACTGTCTAGTCTATTTCTACGCAAATCCTCTATAAACATCTGCCAAGTAGAAAAATACTAAATTATATATGAAGAAACAGTATCCGAGAATTTACATAGCTTTCTCTGTGTATTAAAACTGAGGTTATCATGCCATATTTCAGCTCTAGTAACTCCTAGAAGGATTTTGGACAATGTCTCATTACTTAGCCATAAAGGTTAAAATGAAAATCAAACACTGTATTATTCTCTAAGCTGCAGCTGGATCCTTCTGTGAGCTGCCAACCAATCCCTGTGCTTCAGGTTTCATTCTATGGGTCCCCATCCCTCCAAGGAAGCTATGCAGCCTGGGTAACTATACCCAAACCTATTCCACATGAATGGAACCCCAGGCCAGAAGCCACTCTCTGAAGGTTCCCCATATGTTCCCCCAACACCCACACTGAATTACTCACGCCACTGATCTAAGGAAGTATCAAGGAAGATTCCTTCCCTGAAATTCAGCATCAATGTGAAAAATGTTGCTGTTACTTTACCATAAGAGCTTCTTTAAAGGAGGCAAAATTCTAAAAGCAACCTATCATTTTAAAAAAGACTCCATTTTTTTTAGAACAGGAAGTAGGATGAGGAAAAATGTAAAGGAAGTTAAAAGAGCAGGCTTTAAAATGATTTATCATCTTGGAGGGAAAAGGAAAAAAAAAAAAGTCCCTGGGAACTTTCTCAGTATAAGAAGTGTGGATATTCTTGGCCTAATTCCTGTCTAGCACCTCCCTCCACTGCTCCACTCTCTGCCACACCTCCCCCAGCCCCTGTGCTAAGGAGTGCTCATTTGCATAATTAAACTGCCTCACAGTGATGCCAAGGGAGAAGGCATTCAGTGAGCCAAGTGCTCTACAAATGCCATCCTTACCCACCTCCCCCTAGACGAGGGGAAGAGCTATGATGGGGAAAGCTGTGTGCTGATAGGCAAAATGCCTGTGACATATTTCATCAAATCAAAAGTTTATCTCAGGAATACTGGCCTGAAGGCAGAAGAAGGGTGGCACAGAGCCAAGGAAGAAATGTAAGGATGAAGAACTGAAATGGGGAGCTTTAATGTTTCTGGCAGCTCCTGGTAGGTGTTGAAGCTGAAGCAGTCTTATGAAGATGGTCACCAGACACCAGATTAAATGAATTATCATTAGTCTTCTCCCAGGAAGCCTATACATGTTCTGATATTTGATGATTTACCTCTAAATACACATACTTGCTAGATTTTTTTTTCCCTTGGAGCATCAAGGAAGAAAATTATAGATGATGTTGAGTAAGGAGACTTTTCAGAAGTAAAAAGAGTAAAACCTCATTTTGGTGAGGTTTCACATTAAAAGTCTCTGTAAGAGTGCCCCAGGCAAAGAATTTGCTATGGCAAAGAATTGCTTTAGGCTATCTCTGTGAGAGTTTCTAATCACTTCACCTTTAACTATTAATGATGTTAACTCACTGGTTAAAGCACTCACAAATAAGGCATGTGAATTTCAATGTCTTTGCTAATGGTTGTATTCTGGTCTTAGCCAGGACACAAGGCAGCAGGGTCTTCCTCTCTCCAAGCTCCTGGGCCTTCCTTTACAGCATTGACCCAACCCTAAGCACATTCTTCATCACTCCATGCAATGAGTGCCAACCAGTGATCGTCATACCCCTTCCATGGTGGGCTCTAACACTATCTGTACTGCCTAACACAAGCCTTAGTGCCCATGGACATGAATTAGACTAATGCTTCTCTTTCACAATGTTCCGTGATAGCAAATGTCTGACTAGTTCATGCCTATACTCCCAATAACTAAATGAAGGTGTGCTATATGGTCAGCTCTAAATGAATATCTAATCAATACCTAGATGAATGATAAAATAATAAGCTGAAAGTGAACACTCGAACCAGGATGGGCCCTGTGCAATGCAGGATGTCTGATGTGCTAATGACCTTACCAAACAGCTAAGACATACAATGTGAACATGAGCGTTTATTTACCAAATAAATGTTTCTTGACTATCTAGTAGGACTTATGTACTAGGACTATGGGAATTATGAAACACAGTAAGCATCTACTCAAACAGACCTTACATACTGGGGTGGCATCAACACACATACATACATACAGAGAGAGAGAGAGAGAGAGAGAGAGAGAGAGAGAGAGAGAGAGAGAGAGAGAATAAAGCAAGTCGCAAGTCTAGGGACAAAAATATAGTCCCCCAGAAGCCCTTACTCCTGTGATAAGGGTGCTCTGTTTTGGATGCAATACTCATCAGGGTATCCCTGACTTGAGCAATGAATAAAGTCACTGAGAAAACGCTGAGAAGAATGTGTTAGATGTGATTGTGCAAAAGTACATGGGCTATCATAGATTTCAAACACTATTACAATATGAAGAGCCTTCTGGGAGTTCAGGCTCATAGAAAAACTAGCCTGCAAGTCAGATCTTTATTTGTTATTTATTTTAGAAACATTTAGCTAAGTGTATACAAGGCTAACACATGTACTGGTATACAAAGATACCAAAATTTTTCTCTCTCTCTCTCTCTCTCTGTCTCTCTCTCTCTCTCTCTCTCTTCCTTCCCTTCCTTCCCTTCCTTCCCTTCCTTCCCTTCCTTCCTTCCCTTCCTTCCTTCCTTCCCTTCCCTTCCTTCCTTCCCTTCCTTCCCTTCCTTCCTTCCCTTCCTTCCCTTCCTTCCCTTCCTTCCCTTCCCTTCCTTCCCTTCCCTTCCTTCCCTTCCTTCCCTTTCTTTCCTTCCTTCCTTTCTTTCCTTCCTTCCTTCTTACTTTTTGGTAACCCTTTCCCTAAGGAGTAGCAAAACTCACTGATATCCAGGAGGCATATGAGATTACGAGTCACATGATTTCTGGAATATGCAACGGAACTTGGAATACTGACTTACTTCTATCATTTATCTAGCTTTGCATTTTTACTATTAGGTCCCATGATGAGATTTGCCACCACAGCAAGCACACTGGGCAGCTGTATAAAACCCATTAAGTTATATTCCTTGAAGGCTTAACTAAAGGCAAGGATATATATAGTCTTGAAAGATTTAAAAGCAACTACCATAGATAGAGCTCTGACTTCCAGGTGGAATCCCCAGGGTCCTATCCTATAAGCATAGTCCATGTGGCCTGGGATTAAATTTAAAACTAGTTAAATTATGTGCAAATCATAAAGCTACTAGTTTTCAGTAAGCAATGCAGGGAAATTATTGCGAGGAGTATTCACAGGGGTTTTGAACCTTCATTGGCAAGAGTTATAAATCACTAGCAATTGATTTTCATTTTTATATTGGCTGAAAATCAGAACTTGGCCCCACAGGGAAGCATACAGCTACCACATAGCAGATGTGCCTTAATTCACTCTTCTGGTTAAAGCTCCACACCTCTGTCAGTTCCATTCTGCCTGCCATTTCTATGTATAGTCCATAGTGGATTGCCAGCATCCTGTAGCTTTAGCCTCCTGGAGCCTTTGTCACTGATTATAGCTGTTCTCAACACTACACTAAACTGGGGGAAAACGGTATTCTGTGAATGCAAATCCTGTTCATCTCACTCAGGTATGTGTACTGAAATACAAGTGCCACCTGATCACCCTAGAATTTACAGATCCTGCCAACACATCTCGCTTCGCACTTGCTAGCTCTGCTTTAAAATCTAGTACATACCTCAGACTTCATGTGTTCTGTACAAAGCACTTCTTTCTCTAATCCCTTCCCTATACTGGTCTTTGTATATGGAAAGTCATCCAGTTAGAAACCCATCATTAGGAAGGATACACGCCTGGTTCATTGTTTTTGCTTACATCCTGCATGCGAACATGAGCCAGTTGACTGGCTTCACACTTACAAAGATTATAGCTTTGACCCTAATATGCTGCTTGCTGGAACTTTACTTGCAAAAGAGGCAAAATTGAGTAGCTGGGAGGGTTGAGGCAGCATGGGAATATCTGAGAATGTACTTCCCAAGAAGAGAGTTAAGACGAAAACTGTGATCTCAGGAAACAGGGACCACACAAAAGAACTCAGTGAGGAGTCAGTGGACCTTGAAGGGGCAGGAAGCAGAGGTTTTCAGTGCCAAATAGAAAGCATTCTGAGTCACTAATGACAAGAAAACTTCAATATTACAGCTGCATCGGCTTCAGATAGGAAGCCAG
This sequence comes from Mus minutoides, assembly GCA_902729485.2. NCBI lineage: Eukaryota > Metazoa > Chordata > Mammalia > Rodentia > Muridae > Mus > Mus minutoides. The sequence continues at coordinate 27,157 of CACVCL010022035.1, read as the reverse complement.
CGATAGCCCTCCTGATGGGAAAATAGCAATAAAAGGGAGGGTGAGCAATCCACCTGAAAAGAGGATGCATATAGTTATGGGGAAGGTAGACTCGGGCATAGGAAAGAGGAAGCCTAGTATCCTTTAGTAGAAATGGGTATGACCAATCAGGAAGAAAATGGCTCCTTAATGTCAAAGGAGAGTAGAAAATTCGACACACATAAAGGAATTGTTCAAGGAAATTTCTTCTGTTTTGAGAGTTATGCTGGAAAAGTCCAGAGCAGTTGAGGATTTGTTTACATGTCAATTATTCCAAGCGTCAACTTTTCAGCCCTTGAGTTGAGAAAATCCTTAATGTTTGAGTTAAATAAAATGGGAATTAAATGTTAAATTAAATGTGATTTTTTTCAAAATCACAATTATGTAAGTGGATAAACTTTTGGAATGTAATAAAGGTTTACTGAATCTGGCTTGATGATACAAGTGACATCAAAACTAAAAAGCAGTAGAAACATCCAGGTATTTGCACTAAGAGCCACAGCGGACATTGAAGCAAAGTAGATTTTTATAATGAACTGTGTGTCATAAAAGTAATTCTTTTTTTTTTTCAAGACAGGGTTTCTCTGTATAGCCCTGGCTATCCTGGAACTCACTTTGTAGACCAGGCTGGCCTCGAACTCAGAAATTCACCTGCCTCTGCCTCCCGAGTGCTGGGATTAAAGGCGTGCACCACCACACCTAGCTATAAAAGTAATTCTTAAATAAACACTTCCTGCCCCCTATTTTATCAATGACACTCTAGATTGTGTTTAGGATTGCCAAGACTGGTATCTTTGAGAGCAGAACCCTAGCTGCTTTTTCAAAAGATAGAGATAATATTGTTGTCTGAGTATATTCACATTAAAAAATTGAAAGTGGGCATGTGGATGCTATGATGTTACAGAAATGGAAATGGCAACTGTAATAGACTTCTACATATGTGGGTAGGTGGATGAAGAAGCTGGTAATTTTTTAAAAAATCTGAATTGGGTTTTCCCTATATTTGTATCATTTATTCATTAGAAAGTAAATACTAATCAAAGAAGAAGCCCCTTATACCAGACTACCTAAAATATCAGATCACGAATGCTAAATTAGATATGGTTCAAGCACAATGCCACCTCCTCTTTTGCTTAGACCTTGACTAAAAATGCAGTCTTTTCATGTGTAAGAACATGACCTATCCCATGAAAAAGCCTAATGTATATCTTGTCAACATGACTGAAAAAAATAATTTTTAAAAATCTTTTTCTGAGTCATGAGAATCAAATGATGGCACTATATCTAATCATTTTAGATCAATCTTAGAATATTCTTGAATCCAAGAAAAATAGAACAAGAAGAGAGTTATGCTGGAAAAGTCCAGAGCAGTTGAGGATTTGTTTACATGTCAATTATTCCAAGCGTCAACTTTTCAGCCCTTGAGTTGAGAAAATCCTTAATGTTTGAGCTAAATAAAATGGGAATTAAATGTTAAATTAAATGTGATTTTTTTCAAAATCACAATTATGTAAGTGAATAAACTGTTCTTTTTATCATATTAGACAAACTCTCAAAAGAAATGAAGGGAGAAAAGATATAGTCACTAACATTAATTATGCGTTCATGGAGAACTACTTTTATTTGCCTTTGAGCATCTATTGCTTTCAGATGTCTTCTAGAGAATTGGTCAACATTTCTCCATCCTAGACTGAGCCCACATTTTAAATTTTAAAACACAATGGAGAAGCAAAGCTTTCCAGGTACAGAATCCAGAACTTCATTCAGTCAGTGAAAACATAGACTTGTAATTAGTGCACACATTCTTATCAATCACCTCTTCTTTAAAATGTCCACAGCAGGAAAATGATTCTGGCAGAAACTGAAGAATATAAGAATCTCTCTATAGCTTCAAAAAGAAGCCTGGCCTGGGGTGTATCTCAGTGGGTAGGGCAATGTCTAGACTATGCAAGCCTCCAAGTTATATAACTAGGTATACACACACACACACACACACACACACACACACAGAGAGAGAGAGAGAGAGAGAGAGAGAGAGAGAGAGAGAGAGAGAGAGAGATGAGTCTAAATTTACATGCAAAAATGACACTCTTATCTCTTAACACTTAAATATCAATGTCTCCAACTGGCTCATCTGTATCAATGCTTGTTCCCAGCTGCTAATGCTCTTTGACAAGGCTGGGCAACCTAGTGTGTAGCTGGGAGAAGTGGATCACTTGAACCTACCAGTCTGTGCTATCTGCCTTCTAGTCTCGGGTCATACAAGGCATTTTAACACTTGATTTTACTCAAGAGTAGCATCGTATTTTCTCTTCCATGATAGGCTAAAGTCTCCATGTTACTGTGAGGCAAAATAAACCCTCCCCCTCACTGAAACTGCTGCTGTCAGGTACTTTTTTTCATAGCAATAAAAATGTAATTAACACAGATATACTGAATTGTTTTATGTTTCCCAAAAATATTCATTTTAGTCATCTCAACTTAATTTCAAATATATGTATGTTATAAAACATTATATTGTATTAATGGAAGTGTCTCTCATTAGAAATTCTCCAAGGACACCCAGAAAAATGTACCCAGTGGCCTACTCTCATGCTTTCTTGTATGTAGTGATATAACTTCCTTTGCATTAAAGCAATGACTTATCTTTGTTGTAAAAGGAAGCCTATGATTATATTTCAGGAAAACCTTACTGCCTATAGCTACTGTCAACAGCACACCTGAGAGACTTCTCCACAATGTATGTCCTTAGACTTATCCCTGGATATCTCAAGTTGTTAGCTTATAAGGGAATCTTAACATACATATGTAGGTATGTATGTAAAAACCCACAGTAATTTGATACTCACTTCAGTATAAAAATTTCACTCATATAAATCTATGGGTCACAAGACAATAACAAGTCATTCACACAAAATCAGTGTTATTCAAGTTTGAGATACATAGACTTTGAATTACAAAGCTCAGAGAAGAATCTGAACTCAGAAAATAGAGTAAAGTGCCCAATCTGTATGTGGAGACCCACAGCAGGTGTGAGGGGCAGAGGTGGTGAAGATCAAACTAGAACTGACTCAAGGCAGGGCAAACAGATGTAGGAAGGCATGCCAGAAGCACGTAGACAGAGGACCAGCCAGAGGTGTGCCACTGTCCTCTTAAGAGAAAAAATAAGAATAGAACCTAGTGAAAGAATCAAAAAATCTTAGGATTTAATCTTCCCTGGATTACTGCACATCTTCTACTGAAAGGAGAAAGGTGATTTGAACAAAGAGAAAAAGGTCTCAACCAACAAAGTGTCCCAGATGCACAGGTCCAATGAGAAAAGCCATGATAACATTCCTCCTTCAAAAATTACTAATCTCACAATAACAGGCCCCAATGAGAATGACTTGGGAGACATTCCAGACAAAGAATTCAAAAGAATTGAACTATGTCCCAGCAACTCAATGAAAATATGATTATATTACAAGAAAACCAAAACAAAGAGCTGAATGAGGTGAGGAAGTCAATCCAAGACATGAATAAGATTCAATAAAGAGGTAGGATTCCTAAAGAAAACCCAAATTGAAATGAAGCTGGAAATGAAAAACTCAGGCAAATAAAACCCTCAGTGGAAAGCATCACCAACAGAATGGATCACATGGAAAACAGTGTCAGATCTGGAAGGCAAAGGACACTCAGCAAAGATCAGTGCAAACATTTTAAATATGAATGGAACATGGGGAGCTTTTTAACACTCTAAGAAAACCAAACCTTTAAGTTTTGGGGCATTAAAGGAAGAGAAGAATATCATGCTAATGGCACAGGGAATGTTTTCAATAAAATCATAGATGAAAAATTCTCAAACCTAAGGAAATACATGCTAGTCCAGGTGTAAGAGGCCTGCTCAACACCATATAGACAAGACAGGAAAAGAAAGACTCTATAACACATTATGGTCAATTCACTAAAACATGGGGTAAGGAATGGGTATCAAAAGCCCATCATAATAACACCCAGGTGCATAACAGAAACTTTTAAAGCCAGAGGAGACTAAAAAATAATTTAACATCTATCATCTAACAGACCACAATTGACAACACAGGAAATTATCTACTAAATTTGAGGAAGACAGTCTATAGGCATGGTTCAAAGGTTAAAGGCTCTGATTGCTCATGAAGATGACCTGGACTGCATTCCCAGTACTCACACAGCAGCTCACAGCTCACATCCATCTGTAATTCCAGTGCCAGGAGATCTGCATTTTTTTTCTGGCCTCTCCCAGGCATTGCATACACATGGACATACATGAAGGCAAGACACACACACACACACACACACACACACACACACACACACATATGTATATGTGTGTGTATCATATATAATATGAAATTCAAAGTTAGAAAAAAGCTTCCCAAAATAAAAACAGATTGATTTGTGACCATGAAACTATTCATTTAGTTTCACTAGAAAAGATAATGGAAGGAATTCTTCTGACTAAAGAGTAGACACTAAAGTGCCTAAATGAACTATAGCAGATCAGTATCAAAAGAAGTGTATGAAAACACTGAAGAAAATAAAAGAGGTACATCTAATGCATGAATCAACGTTAATTTAAAGATAGATTGGTCTCATTGTTTATATTAATACTTCTTTGGTTTGTATGAACCAATGATTTGCATTAGAGTCCCTTGCAGAAGCATAAATAAGGGAATATTTACAGAAACATGGAGCAAGGGTAACCTACTAAAAGCTACAATTCTGAAGAAAATGGTTCTGCTTCTCTCAGCTACCACTATCTGCAGGTAAATCCTCAGAGAGGCAGGGCCTTTCCTCTCCTTAACAGGATATTTGGCAGGATCAATCATGAGCAAGTCTTACATAGGTAATCACAGATGCCGAGAAATTAAAAATTCACTTTTCATATCATGCCCAGAAGACAACTTCCATTGTCAACGCACCCCTTGTCGGGGCTCTCTCTTTCTGTTGCCTCTGTGGTGATGTTCCCTGAGCCTTTCAGGGATTATACAGAACTCCCAAGGAGGGCTGTGCATTTAACAACCTCTTATTCTCAGAGAATCCCCCAGGGGAACACTAGAGCCTTTCCTGCTCAGTGCAATGATTTTGCAGGAGTTCCCTGAATCCCTGGACTTATGCAACACTCAAACCTCAACATGGGCTTGGAAATGGCTTCAAACTTGAGAAGTTTACAGATGTGTCCTGAGAAAATCAAGGATCCACTACAGAGGTGCTAGCTGCAGATGAAGGCATGGAACATCTCAATTACCTTGAGTAAGTGGCTGTGCTACTCTGGGAGGAGGGAGGGTGCCTGCTACCATAGCTCCTATGATACAGATGCATTAGAAATTGATCCTGAGGCATCTTTTTCTCTTGAATATTCTAAGTCTGTTGCTGCTTCTGATAATTGTATGGCCAACCATTCTGCTGTTGCCCTGGAAACATCAAGTAAGGGCTATGGGCCTTCTTCTGCTGCTGCTTCTACCTTGCCTCACGTATATTGAATATACATAACAAGAGTAAGGGCAGGGTGTCTTGGTTCTGCCAGTCTCGGGCCTGTTCCTCTCTTATATAGTATTACCCAGATGTCTAGAGCTAGAAGGAGATTCTCTTCTATGTTGACACTATGTTGACATCACAACTTGTTCTCATTTTAATGCCTTAGTCCTAGAGTCATATGAGCCATCTAGTTCAGTGGCATCTTCATAAGTCTCCAGAGAAGAATAGCCAGCTCTTCTTAGTGTAGCATCCTTGGCTTAAGGGATATCATTGAGAGATTGTGCCTAAGTATCTAGTCATTTAAGATGGCCTTAGACAAGGAATTTTCTTCACTCCTGGTAGCAAATATTTTTCTGTCTTACTCTAAGAGATAGTCCATCTCTTTGACTTAGTAACTAAGTAACTACTTATCAATCACAAATGACAACAGAACTTCTTGAACAGTTCTTCCCTGATTGTAGAATCAAGGTAAGGCTTCTGTTCAAATGATTATTACATATCTGTAACTCATATCTCATAAATTTGTCCTGTGGCTTTCCTATTCCACAGTTTTTTTTCCTTTTACATGATTGCTATCCTTCTCAACAAACATCTTATGCCAGACTCTAAAATCAAGCTGCAAAGAATGAAAGATGCCATTTTTAGGAAAAGAAATGGAAGTTAAGATCATCATGATCAGGAAAATATGTCAGGCTTGGGAAGACAAATATCACATTTTTGGCTAATATGCAGACTCTTTATCCGTGCCAAAACAAGTCCACAGTTTCTCAGAGTATAAAAGTCCAAATGGAAGATTTTAATTTTTGCAAGACAGACACTACTTGTGTCGTAGCTAGAAGACACTCTGGTCTCCATTCTTGCTATGTAGGGCACTCATCTGGGACTCCCCTGCTATTCTCATCCTTATTTCTCTTGCTTCTCAGTGATGTCTTTTCATTTCTGGTCCTAACTCGATGACACTGCTCACTTACCTGGCAGAAACATCTTCCTTTAGTCTTGAACACTAGGACTGCTGCTCAGCACCAGCTCATCTGGAAGACATCCTTCCTAGGCTTTACCCCTCACGAAGAAGAAAATGTATTCTTTTTTTCTCTTTCCTACCCCATGCTCATTTCCTGGGTGCTTTCAGTGTGACTGTCCAGGAAGGCATGCATAAATGTGAAAAAGAGCTGGCTTACCTAATTCAAAGTTAACACTTCCATGTCCATGAATGACTCTTTGCGGAAGGACACCATCTTCAATCCCCCTGGCCTGAATTCACTACTGTATTGGGACTCTCTTCCCAAAGGAATGGGATACAAACAGCCTTTTTTCCTTCCATTTATACTTAGTGATAACTACTTTCTAACAGCCAGGAAAGAAAACGCAGCCTATCACCCTGCACTCCAACTCTTATAATAACGAGCTTGAGTTTCTTGCCAAAGCGAGCCTTACAGAAGAGCTGAGGGGAGACTAGAATTTTCTCACTTCTCAGTGTAAGGCAAAGACTCAGAGTCACAGCAACCATTGTAACACACAGGACAAATTCCATTGCAGAAATCTCAAACCTCTGCACAGTGACGTTTTAAAAATTTGTATGAGACGCAATGAAAACCAAAACACCCAGCCACTGTGGATGATGCTTCCTAACAGCACTCATTTGACAGTCTCACCAGCTTTACAAAGACATGTGTGAACATCTGGCTTATATGACTTGCTGTAACACAATGAGCAGCCTTCTTACATTTTTATGATCTTCTAGGTCTCCATGCTATTTCTGCTCCAACCAGAAACACCTACATGGGATTCCCACTGTTTGGGTAAGGGAGAGTGTAAATCTTTTTGAGTATCTGTGTGGGGTTGCATAGATGTCACGAGAAGACTCTAACTATAGAAGTGCTAATCACAGACAGGTAGCTGCAGCGACTGCTGACACATTCTTGTTAGTTTACTTCCCAACGCAACATAGTGTTCATTGTTGCTTTTGAAAGCTTAACTTTTAGGGACTAGTTCTCTACCTCTCCCAGCAACTCATGAGCTACCTAATGTGAGTTAATAAATGCCCTTTTGAACATGATAATACTGACTCACAGAGACAAGCAACAGCCCAACACCCATAAGACTGTGGGCTGGTGAAGGTGAGATGAAATGGACCAAATATACCATTTGTACAAGATGCTAACTGTATACAGAGATGCCTGGTCTTTCTTGAATAATGCACTGTCTGATTGACTTTGGCCTCACCATTCTAGGCCAGCACCTACAGATTACTTAGCCATCAAAATATAATTCTCGAAGCAAAGAGGTAAAGAGGTTTTGCAGTGACTTATAGTGGGTACCTCCATCACAAACATCTAAATGCTACAAACATGAACTCAAGTGATTCACGCTGGTCGTCAGTGACTCACTTGCTCCTCCAATAGTGGTTGTTTTATGACTCTGAGTTGCTTTTTACTGAGCAAGGGCCACTAGATAGAAAGCTAAGGGTTTTTATTTTTGTTTTGTTTTGTTTTTTGGGTTTTTTTTTTTTTTGGTTTGTTTTTGTTTTTTGTTTCTGTTTTGTTATTTTTATTTTTGTTTTTCTTTTGTTTGTTTGTTGTCTTTGTTGTTGTTTGGTTGGTTTTTTATTTTTTGTCAGATAGAAGACACATGGCTATGGATCAGCATAGGCTAATGCCCATGAGTCAGAGGGACTAAGAGCTGTTCTGAAGGGACAGTGTGTTCTGTGTTCTCTTCCTGGGTTGTTTCCATGCAGGCCTTTAGCATTCTTTGACCCAGACATATTAATGACAGGAAGAGGGAGTCTCATCTAGAAAAAATGCCCTGACAATTTGAGAGGACATGGACTCAGTAGATGGGCAGAAGCGACTCCAAATCCAAGTACATTCTGAATGACAAGGCTCTTACTAAGTAAGAGCAAGTGTTTAATCCTAGCTTACCCTACCCCAGCCATGCACCAGTGTGTTCACAGAACATGAGCTTTGTGTCCTCATCACGGATGCTGCTGCAGGAAAGCTTCTCAAAATAATCACTACAACTCACAGGATTTTCAAGATCTCAGGGTCCCCTCATTACCTGTGTCTCATACTCTCAAAGCACAAGGAATTCCAACACCTTTAATGGTGAGTCTAAAAAACAGTGTGTTCTCATGTTATTCTTATCTGCCTTAGTGGATAGGTAATGTATACACACTTACCGTTAACTCACTATGACTGTAAGTATCATTGGATACTACCCTATTGTGCAGTATTATACAGCCGGTATTGAAGAATGTTGTCAGTTCTAAGTTTTGAGATATGAATTGTAACTATGTGCAAAGCCATGCAGACTAAAATCAGGATTTTTTTCTCAAAACACTGTCATCCTGAGTCAAGAATGTCTGGTATATGATAGCAGAACATTAATTTCAAAGCCCTAAATATGTCAACTGAAACTGTGGCTGTCTTCTTTGTATAAGGTTATAAGTTCAAAGCTTGCAAAATTTACTAATTATAACATCGATGGAAACCATGAAGCATCTAGACAGGTTCGAGGTCATGAAGGTGATTAGAAGTTGTAGTCCTCTACTCCCCACACGTTCCTCTAGACTTCTGGTCACAATGATGACAGAAAGGTTTCTGACACAGCTAAATATTACAGATATAGAAACTGTAACAGCTGACCTCAAGATCTCAAGTTATTCCTCAATGTGTAAGGTTCTAAAACACACAATAAATGCCAGACGATTATCCTTCTAGCCTGAATACTATCATAGTTGTCCTGGAAGAAGGAAGACACTCTAAAGAAACATTTGTTTGCTCCTTCAGCTGTCAGACTTTTGAGAACATGTATCCCATCGAATCGGAACTATGAGAAGAGATTCGTGCATACAGTGGAATAAAAATCCTAGAGCCCTGATGCTGAACAGAAAGAGATCTGGTCTTCCAGGAAGAAATTTCATAAAGTGTCTTAACTAATGTGCAAGATAGACCTGGACTAAGAAGCCAAGGCAGTGATGTATCAGTCATAGCCAGGCCTACACATTAATCAGAACTTCTTAGTCATACATGCCTCTTGGTACCATGTCAATGTCTTCAGAATGAATCACTTTATTTGTTCATCTTTCAAATGTGACCATACTGAGTGAATTTTTTCTCTATTCTTTATTAATGTATTTAATTGGCCTATTCAGTCTATGTTGCCAGTGCTGCCAGGGCCCAGTCTTTAACCAAAATTTTGCTAACATTATAAATGTAAAAAGCAAACCAAAAGCATTAGCAATATCTATACTATCTATACTAAAGCATACTTATGTTGCCACTACTAAATTTTTATGTGCTATTATACAATTGTTAATTATTCGGAAGCCACAGTAAAGACAGAGATATCTAAGCATTTCTCAGCATTTGCTGTGGTTTATGGATAACAAACGTTTACTTTCTTATACATTAACATGTAAGCAGACATGTACACAGCTAAGTTATGTGAAAGTACTACAATTTCTCTAACCATATACTTCCTACAGAGTTCACATGCGTGTAGTGACTCAGGCAGGGGTGCTGTATGAATTACCATGAAATGGGTAGCTTAAACAATAGAAATTTCTCTAATACTTACTTATGTAAAATGTATTATCTCTAATACTTAAATATGAAGACACTCACACAGAGAGCTTATTAACAGCATGTGCTATAAGTCAGAGGGTTTCATGCTTAGATGGTTCAATGTTTTCCAATGAATTAGAAAATAATAAATGTAAACACTTCAGACTACACAAGTTTCTGGAACACTGAGTAACTGTCTAAATTATTAACACAGCCAGGGTTAACTGTAATAAAGACTACACAGAGGGTCAAAGAGAGGCCAGGTTGTTATCCTCATAACCATAAGTCCCATACAGAATGGGACTGTAGCTCTGTGGTCTACCAGGAAAGTGCAAACATTGTGTAGTATGATGGCTGGATTAAATCCTCATGATCCTTAACCTTAGCATGGCCGACTGGGACAGACCCCCTCTGCTGTTGCCAGATCTCACTAGGAACGGGGTCCCAAACTATATCTGATGCTTGTATTACCATGAACAAGTTTGAAATCTATGAACACATTTAAAGAAATTCTTATCTATAAAACAAAATATGTAGTGCATGGCTCAGAATCTCAATCCCAGTCCCAATCAGCAAGTCACTATTCCCTGTTGCAGTAGAAGTAGAGAAGACTACATTTGAAAGGCTCTCCTGAGAGTAGAAAACATTCAATCTGTACATGCATACATTCTTAACTTCTTGCTACCTACCCATCAATTCTGACTTGAGCTATTTTTAGTAGATACATATATTTTCATGCTAGAGGTCTTCTTTATTTTAAATTGGATTTAAGATAATATTGTCTTGAGAAGCCCTACATTCATAAAGGATTGATATGATCAAGAGACCCATTTGTCTTAACTATAGACTGTTGCCAAAGAATATATGAGATGTACCAGTGGTATAGAGCTAAGCAAGAATGCACAGTTCATGAAATAAGCTTGTCTCCTAGCAACCCAGGTGGTATTTTGCTGTTGGCAAAAATTCTTTATGATGGAAGGTTCAGAAATCATTTGGTGTCCTGTCCTTGTAAAATGTGTACTGGCTTTTGGCAACATAAACACATATTTTGACAAGAGGGATTAGCATTTCAAAACATGAATTTTGTGTGCAGTCATTCTGACTTGAGTATAAGCACACACATGCAGATTTTATTAGGCTGATGATGACAAGTTATTTCAGCGATTGCACAGATTAATAATAATACCAATCCTTTTGCTCATTTCCTTTAAGAGTCTGTGCATTCTCAATATCTATAAAGTTGAAGTGGGGTCCCACCCTAACTCCATAATCCTTACCCCACTTGCCTTTGGCAACATTAAGCATAATTTTATTCATACTTATAAATCACTAAATCTCTAAACTCTCCCAAAAGATTTGATTATTGTTTGAATGTGTCCTTGAAGAATTTAATTCCTTTACAACTTGCACTGTCACACAAACCAGTTAAAAGAAGTCCTGCCCCCAATTTGGAGGGATTTACTTGGACATAAGATATCTCTCCTTGGCTAACTTACCATGACTATAAAAGGACTAAATCCTGGTCCACATTTTGCAGAGCTAGAGAAATGTGCAGGTGAAGTGGATTTCTATTCTGATTCTTAGCTATTCCCTTTACACAAGGCCTTGAAAATCTGATTAAAAAAATAATCAAGATCTAGCTGGAGAGTCTTACTGTTTTTAGTTATGCCTGATTGAGCCACAAATTAACCTCAGAAATAGGCAAGACAACTTGGCAAGTAGTTCCAGGGTCTATAAGGCAATGTAGCTCCTCAGCATACTAAAGGATGCTCCATGCGTTCAACTTATGAAAAGTCACACTGTGTAGAGCCTGTGAAGAAAGAACATGAACTCCCTCTTCCTTTCCTTCTCCTCAGGCATGAGCATGGTTTTGAAGAATAAAAAATAACAATATAGAGGATAGAGTAATAAGGAAGAGAGAGGGGGAGAGACAATGAGGCAGTGGAGGAGAGGAACCCAACCATCACGACAAATTCTTCACAGAATTCATAATTCATTCCAAACTCGAATTTAGAGGTCTCTATTTTGAGCAAAGAATTTGGGATCTATCATCATTCTGACTCTTCCCAGTGAGCAAATGCTCACTAAGTAAGCAGAAATAATCTCAATTAGCAGATAATTCAGCAAAAGTATTTAGATTACCAGTTTAGGAAATACTGTCAAAGGATGCTAAACACAAAAAGCTTCAAACTGTGTGACTCACAAGCTAAGCTGTTTGTCTCAGTTCAAAGGACTTGACTCTTCCCTGGCATACTGGGTAGTGTTTGCATCCTCCCTTTTCAAGTTTCTATTGACTTTGTCTCTCAAGAGCTAACTTTGATTAGCAGGATCTCCATCTCCACTTAGCTTTCCCATTGTCAAAAGAGACCTAGATCAATAATGGCACTAAATTTCCTTTTTTTTTTTTTTTAAAGGATCATCAGCCTAAGAGTCAAGAAACTTATGCAAGGGACTTTGGGAAAAATTCCATGATTTCTGCAGAGTTTGATTCTTTTTTTTTTTAAATAAAAATGATATTAAACAAGGTGATCTTTTATATTTCATTATGCTAAATTTGTTTATCATATGCAATATGTAAAATTAAATAGCTACTTAACTGTGTCATACAATATGTTGGAAAAACAAATAAGATGATGAAGCATACAGAATATTTTAAGCTGATTAACTGAGCTATGTCAGAAACTTTGGCTATAGTATTAATATAGTATTCCTCTATCATCTAATCCATAATGCTTTTTAAAAATTTCATAGTCTTTAATGTGTTAGGCCTAGAGGAGGGATTCTAAGACACATTTATGAATTTGAAATACAATCAGTTGAATTTAAATGTAAATATCAGGGTGAAGACTATTATAATATGCCCACAAAATACTATCTCATGGATTCGGTAGCAAGGAGATCTCCTTAAACCATAATTTTCCTCCACTAGTATCTATCTATTCTTATATATTAAGTTCATAAAAAGGGGGATTCCTCTGCCATGTCATCAAAACATGGTTTAAGCCTAAAAGAAACAACAAAACAAATATGAATTGAATACTTGCATTATGGAAGCAAATTAAGACATAGAACATTTGTTGGTAGTAAAAATGGGACCAAATGTCACCCTATGGCCCCTGCCTGCTCATGCTGTCAGGCTAAGTATTCATAGAAAAGGACAGGACACAGAGACACACAAGGAAAGAAGAAAACCATAGTTTTACAGTAGGCCACATTTTGTATTTCATATGAGCCTATCCTCTATGAAGCTTATTACTTCTACCAGCCATAATCCCTCTTTTCCTTGATGCCTCTAGGCACCAAAGAAAGAACTTCATGGCTCCCAGGGCAGCAGCCCTGGCTCTAACATTAATCAATGCATCCTAAGAGAGAGAGAGAGAGAGAGAGAGAGAGAGAGAGAGAGAGAGAGAGAGACCTAAGCACTGCCTGACATTTCAATGAGCTGGGAAAGTCTCAATATCTAACATTCAAATCATGAATAAATGTCTACATTAGCATTGCAAACATTGTCAGTAAAGTCCAGGCTCCGGTGGACCAGAATCAACTCAGATTTTTTTTCTAATTTCACTTTTTTAAAAATATAAGGGGAAAAAAATATAAGGGGAAAAAAAAACTGTTAGAGAATGGATAGATATCCCAGACTACACATAAGTGTGTGTGTGCGTGTGTACACACACACAAACACTTATATAAACACACATACCAAATATTGCCCAAGAAGTTACAATTAGTTAGGGTCTTCTGCTCGACCCCCACAGGCTGATCAAGCATTCATGTAATAAAATATTAGAAGATTGCTGTATGTTCTTGAAGTCGAAGTGCATTTCATAAGACCTAGGGAAATTCTGCACAAGCATCATATTTTAGCCTTACTGGAAGGAATGTTTTCCAAATGAAGACTATTTATATCCTACATATAACAAAATTAACTTTAAAAATACTTGCCTAAAAGTTTTTAAAACGTTTGAGTTATACAGAGACTGGACATTTTCCCATCACCACCAAACATTCATGCATGCCTCTTTGAGTCAAACCCTTTGTGAAAGAACAACTTGGAAATTCTAATACCTTCTGATCATCTCAATGGTAATTTCATTGAACTAATATTAGCGGTTTTGCCTTTTATCCTTCAGTTGGCCTTCCCCAGCCCTGAAGAATAAGAAACTGTGGTTTCCAGAGCAACAGCCTTGAACCTGAAATGTTGGGTTTTCACATTTTACAAAGTTCAGTATATCCTTCTTTATAAACTGATTAAATTTTGACATCTTACCTGAAGAAGAATTCTTGCCTGGGCCAAGATCACAAATTCTTTCCTGTTGAATACTATCACAGTTTTCTACTTTCACATTTAGATCATCTTTGAGTAATTAATCCTTGTGCATGGTATAAGGTATGATTCACCTATCTGTTATTTTCTTTCCCAGCACATGATTAACCAATTACATCTGTACTGGTTTATGAAAGGGTGTTGCTAATGTGTTTGCATTTGAAGCTGTCTGCTAGCTGAGCTCTCAGATATATCTGCTACTTGTATCTTTTAAGGGAATCAAGTCTTATTTTGGAAAATAATATATAGACTAAACTGGTTTTGTTTTGTTTTTGTTTGTTTGTTTATTTTTTAGCAAAATCACAACTGTTAGATTTTACCAGAAAACCAGGAGCCAGCTACTAGGCTGAAAGCCTGCCAGCTCAGAGAGACAGAGAAAGCACCCAGTTATCCTTCACCTCAGCCAATGTCCCAAAAGGAATCCCATCTCTATGTCATCTCACAAACCTCCTTCAAACTGAATGTCCATCCCTTCTATTTCCCGTGTGTCTCTATCCTTTCCCCAACTCCCTCTTATTCTCTATGGTTCTTTTTTCCTAATAATCCTATGTTTACTTCTTGTCAACAGTTTGCTTGTTCCACCTCAACCTATGGTCGACTCTATTTAATTCTGTTTGCAACATTCAAGCAGAAAGCCCTTGGATTAAAGGTGTGTGCTAAGGCTGAGCCGCACTACAACTAAAAACAGGGTTTTCCAGTAAATAACATAGCCTCAGGGTTCACAGTGTGATCAAATATCCTGAAACACTAAAGGAAGCTAGCATAAATCTTTTCAAGTTTGGAAGGCTTGTTGGAAATAATTTACATACCTCTTGTAAAGTTGTGCTCTTATGCAATGAATCTTTCATCATTCCCTCCTGATCCAGGTAACAGGAAAATGAACTGAAAGTACTTTGATTAGTGATTACACGTTTATGCAACCCATCCTGACCACGGATGCACCACTGGGTTTGCAATTAGTGGAATTCAGTAGAATTCTAACATCTCATCAGTGAAAAGCTAAGTACAACTCGTACTGTTACCACGGTCTTAATAAGAAAAGTGAATAAAAATTGCAATACATCTTTAGTTCCTAAATAAGCCACCCAGGAACTAATATTCAGGTTTTTATATATCTATGATTTATATAGATCCTGTGAAGAAACTGAAATAGTTTCTTCTTTCTTGCTTGCCCTTTTGTGCTCCTCTCTTTTATTATCCTTCCTTATAGATTATGGAGGATTTGGTTTTAAGCTTGTATAAGAGAGAAAGAGGTACGGCACAAGTGTCCATTCACTCTACTAACTCAAGCTTGCAGATGGCCCCTCTGCTGGCCCTACAGTGTTTAATTTCATTTTGCCAAACATGAATGGTTATTTACAAATCTTTATATATCATTTAAATCATCTCTCCAAAAAGACTTTTTCCAGAACCCAGTCAAAAAATAGCATCCGTGGTATAGTAAATCTGATCAAGGACTCACAGCTGGAAGCCTGCAGGTCCTAAAGGTGAAACTATTACAAACACTCATAAATTCATGTAGTATCAGACTGTACTTAAAATATGTATCCCTATATTCATGGGTTAGCACAGATCTCAGTCCTCATTAGAGAAGCATATCTGGGAGTGAATGGATGGCATTTAAAGTAGGAGCTCACAACCAATCAAAGGGCATATCATCAGTCCTGTAGACTGCTTAGCCATAACATCTCTATCACTCCCCTCAAAACCCAGAGAACACAATAGACAAGGATCAGAGCATTCGTAAAAGCCAGAGGCCAGAGAGGACTACCACAAAATGATGTTTTCCAGACATGACAAGGTCACTGAACTATGAACTTTCAGCAGCTGTGGTTCCCTGCAAAGAATTTGCACAAGATCAAGCCAGCTGACATTCCCAAATGGCTGGGGATGAGTTCATGAGCAACTTTCCAGCCCTATTCCTGAGAGGCCACTGACAGTTGATTCTGCTAGGGAAGGAAAATCAGTCTTCTTTAATGTTGTGGGCCCTGTTAAGTCAGCCATGCTCCAGTCAATGGCCCAATGTCCATACATATATGGGAAACACTACTTGAACTCATTGAATTATCAAAAGGGGGAGCGTAAAGATGGTCGTGGGAGGTTGAGAGTGGATTCAAGAGGAATTAGGGGCAAAATGGGGAAATATGATAAAATGCATTATAGGTATATGTGAAACAAAGAACAAACATATTTAAAATAAGTATGCCTTTTTAATGTATGACCTGATTTACTTTGTTGCAATGTCATGTGTTCATAAATATCTACATACCAACATTTAGATCTTAACCTCCATTTGATTTCCCTGTTTTAATTTTACCATGTATTTACTTTCTCAAAGGGGTTTTGGGGTGAGTGTGAGGGTCAAAGGACATTTTTTAAGAACTGGTTCTTTCAGAGTTGGTCCAAGGGATTGAACTCAGTTTGTCAGGAGTGGCAGAAATTGCCTTAACCCACTGAGCCATCTCACTGGCCTTTTACTTCCTGTGCTGTGTATCACAACCCCTGGCACATAGCATTCATCAACTTGAACTGAAAGCCAACACTGCTGAAATTGTAAAGTGTCTCCCCACTTCATTCCCTGCTAATCAAGTACGCTGGAGCCTTGTGATTGATTGTTAGACTTACTGAATAAAGCTGAGGCTGGATAGACTTCAAATTTGATATACGACGTCATATCATAATTCACATTGCAAAGCAGCAGTAATTGAATTATTTTAGACTCACAGAGTGCTTGTGAGGTAGGCTGCTATAAAGCTCTCATTGTTTGGGGTCTTAACCCATGGGTAGAATTTTAAAGACATGTAACAGATTTTTCTTTGTTCCACTGAAATCCTTCTCTATGAATACATTCAGGTTACCTGGAACTCCTTGCAAAACAGAAACAATAACATAGTTTTGGTAGCCTAGCAACTTGTCAAAGTCATTATGTGATAATGCTGTGGAGTGCTTTCTGCCTTTGATGGAGAAGGGCTTTATAAAATCAAGCCATTACTGGCATGTTTAAGCAATACCTATTGGAACAGGATTCTATCACCTAACATTCCTCACTAGCTCTATAATTCTCTGAAAAGCATATACTATTCATGTCTGGGAATAATGTTTATAATGTATATAGATAACAACTCCAATCAACTAACACTATATCCTTCAACTAACCCTCATTTCTTCAAACAGAGAAGGTGCATACCCTTCTCAGTACAATTAAAACAATGCCAATTTAGGGGGCTAGAGAAATGGCACAAGAGTTAAGAGTACTAGCTGCTCTTCTAGAACAGCTAGATTCAGTTCCCAGCACCCACACAGAGGCTCACACTGTATATAACTCCATTTCCAGGTGATCCAATACCCTCTCTGGCCTCTGTGGGTACCAATTATACACATGGCACAGACATACATGCACACAAAATATTTGTACATAAAAATAAAAATTTTTAAATTATTTTAGAAAATAATACCAAGTGAAAGCTTGTAATATGCTACAATCTCTTCTAAATACTTTACATACAATTCTTCAACCATTACTTCCCTGGGACAGTATCATTCCCACTGAATAGATGAGAAAGATTATAACAGGATAGTATAAGAAAGTTGAAGACAATTCAGCATTTGTGCTCACAAATGCAGATGATACAATCTACCACTGCTCAAACATTTGACTACTTGGACATATGTAGTCCAAGGGTCAAACAATGAAGACTGCACAAGGGTAATAGTTGAACATAACCTCTTCCTATTTAGCTTATGACATAAGTAAGTAAACCTGCCCTGTGATTCTAAGCTTTAAGGCTCGATGTCATTTACTCTATGGGAGGGAAAGGGTAAGGCCACTGCTGCAGTCCTAAAGGAGCTACCAGGCCAGGAAAACCTACCGGCCATGTAAAGTCTAGGAGGGAAAGTAGACAACACTCTAGTTGTTATCAGAAAAGAGAAGGAACACCTGCTGCCTCCAGTTCAGTTAATGATAACCCAACACCTGGCTCCATCACAGACTCTACCACCAGCATCTCTGACTCACTTTCAGCTTTGCCCAGCCCTCTCTTAACAAGGAAAAGAAAATGTAACAGCAAATCTTTTGTGTGTTCACAGGTCTTTCCAGATTTAACTTGTGCAGTACTAAGAGATTCTTAAGCTTGTAAAGAGAATGTTATAGAGTTAAAGGATCCAGAATTTAGCAAAAAAAATTTTATGGGATACTTGCCTTTAGCGCATGACTATGGAGGGCTCATTAATGAAAAATAAGATTAATGGAGCTTCAAAAGTTAAATCTGTTTTGTTTTGTTTTGTTTTGTTTTGCTAAAGATGTCTTCCCCATCACTTTCAAAGGTTTTCATTGGGAATCTGGATTCTCAAGAATATATAAAACACTTATGTCTAATTTGCAGATTCAAGGATTCAAATATTATGTGAAACCTGAACAGCCTCATTAGAATCCAAAGATATTATTGAGCTTTATTTAACTTAATAAGACATAACCAGGCCTTTACTCCATGGCCCAGAATTTCCTTAGAAACAAATTACAGTTTAATAAGGAAACTACCTCTCTGAAAAATCAAAACTATTTTCTAGGTATATTATATTCAATATGTACATTATAGTATTCCCCAGAGAAGAACACACCAACTGATTATTGAATACCAAATGCTCAGCTCTGAAAGTATACATAGAAGTAATATTATATAGACTAAGAAGCTTATATGTATGTATTTACAAATATGTATGTATATATACATACATAAATTTGCATATAACAACAATGAAAAGAAACCATGGATTTGAAAAATAGCAAAGTAGGATATATGAGAAGTTTGAAGAGATGAAACGGAATTATGTAATTATGATACCAAAAAATATTTTAAGTGTATGTTAAGATAAATAATTTATATGTAGCTTTATAAAATGTTTTATATATTTGTATTTATTCATATACATCAGTGATAAAATACAGTATATTAAGCTTTCCCTAGTTCAGTAATTTTCTTTGAAGAATCTATTTGAATAAAAGAATGAGCTGACATCATTGGCTGACTGAATGAAACCAAAACCAGGAACCAAAGCTGTAGCAACTGGCTACAGAGTAGCAGCAATACCTATACACGATATATACGCATGTACTTTTATCTCAGAACACTGAACCCAGAGACTATCCAAGGGAACCCAGAGATCAGAGATCAATAGGGCCTCTGTTTGCTGTCGTTTGAAATTCATTTAATGTGGAAATGCTTCTATTGTGCCTAAGTCCTCTTTCTAGTATTTAAGTCAGTTTATATTACTGTAAAATATTATAGAACTTTAGTGATAAAATTAGCATTTTTGATTTCACTTTCTCACTATCAACAGTTATTTTCCCTGTTTATTTTAAATTATGGCCATCTAAATTCTCAAGAGACTTTGTTGTTTAAAGGTTGTTGGTCTTTTCATGTATAAATCAAACACCACTGGGAGTTTTATTATATATGTTATAAATAACATATTTTTTCACAATTTGGAAAACATTGTGTTTAAAATAACATAACAGTAGACTCTTGCTAACATATTGGAACTGACATAACAAAGACATTATAAACACATACACTAGAACCATGGCCTAGTAAGTAGTATTATGAATTTCAAAGATTCCAAAACTATCACCGAATGAGCAAAAGAAGCTGTTCTTAGTTGTTATTAGTGTGTTACCTTCCGACCTATAAAATGCAGGCATTTCAACTCAACATGGTACAATAAATCTGCAAATAACATTTACATAGGCACACACACACACACACACACACACACACACACACACATAGAAAGACATGTCTAGATAAAAGAGCAAAAAAGCAAACAAATGTTTCTGGTATAATCAAACTTCCAAAAGGCTATACAGGAACACCAAGGCTTGGCTTTACTCTTTTGTACGAAAGAGAAGAGAAAGTGTTCTCCTATGTGGTGGAAAAGTTGGTATAAGTTGGGGAGAACTATGACTGTTGAAGTAACTGCTTACTTAGGAGGCTGAGCACCACTTTCTTCAGCTACAATGGATTCCTATTTTGTAGAACTATGCTCAGTTATCAAAGCCAACCAGGAGAAATCAAAGAGACTTAAAAACATACAGGGGATATGATTATTTGGGTTTTTTTCCTGTGATATATCCAGTATTGCCTCAGGCAAGAAACCTCAAAGCTCAGTTATGAGACCTGGAATTTGTTTAGGGGCCCAGAGGTTGAAGCAAGCAGCTGGAGCCAAATGTAAAACTGAGACATGGAAAGAGATCTGAACAAAGAAATAAGAGGGCAAAGGTTTATGGTGGAGCTGGCATAGGACAGAGAATGGGAATATCAGAGAGAAGAGTATGGAAAAGGGACAAGAAACAGAAGATTGTATATTTTCAAAGCAATGACAAAACTTGATAATATACTAAAAAAATTTATGGAAGGAGAGAGCAAAAAAGTAAACTTTAAAAATGGGAATTATTCAGTTAATACACTTTTTTAAAAGTACTTATACAAAGACATTTTGGTGATTATCTTTGTATGGTCAACAAGTTACATGAAAGTAAAAGGGAAGATTAAATAGAATTTACAAATCAAAGATATATATAGATATAGATATATATAATAAAAATTTTAATATATGGGATAAGATTGGAAAAGGGAAGGCATTGAGAGATAGCATAAAAAAAATCAATAGGAAGGCCAAAAATATTTAATCTTGCAAGCTTAAATCCATTGGATTAAATTTCCTGTACATTCCCAAGGATAAGGATAGAAAAGCAAGATGTGTACATTCAATGTAAAACTTCCTGCACAGAACACATCTCAGTGGAGCAGCATCTAGATGCTGTGTGTGCCCGCTGAAGAACATGTAGATGCCATCGCAAAGAGAGAGAGACTGAGCCTTGAGGATCCTCTAAAGAGGCAATAGAACAGTTGAGAAGTATGGAGGGATAAAAGGATAAAGTCTCTTAACTGTGGGCTGTGGTCTCTTCGCCCCTTCCTAGAATTAAGAACAAAGCACACACTGAAGGAGTTACAGAGATCATGTGTGAAGCTGAATCAAAAGGATGGACCAACCAGTGACTGCGGCTGACAGGGATCCCTCCCATAATCAGCCACCAAAATAAACACCATAGCATATGCCAGCAAGATAATGCTGAAAGGGAACTGATATAGCTGTCTTGTGGGAGGGTATATCAGTGCCTGGTAAACACAGAAGTGGATGCTCACAGTCAGCTGTTAGTTGGAACACAGGACTCCCAAGGTAGGAGCTAGAGAAATTACCCAAGGAGCGGAAGGGGTCTTCAACCCTCTAGGTGGAAGAATAACATAAACTAACTAGTTCCCTCTGTGCTCATGTCTCTAGCTGCATATATGGAAGAAGATGGCCTAGTTGGCCATCATTGGGAGGAGAGGCCCCTTGGTCATACAGACTCTATATCCCCCAGTACAGGGGAATGCCAGGGCCATTACGTGGGAGGGGGTGGGTAGGGGAGCAGGGCGGGGATGCGGGAGGGTAAGGGAAAATTTCTGGATATTATGAGAAATGTAAATGAAGAAAATATCTAATAAAGAGAAAAAAAAAGTTAGGATCATAGACAGATGCACTTAGCCTTTAAAATGAGCAGAATGCATAGAAACAAAACCTTATCTAGGACTAATTGGCTACTCTGGGTCTTTTGTTGTTTCATATCAAATTGAGGATTTTCTTTATATTTATGTGAAGAATGAGATGAGGATGTTGACTGTGATTTCATTGAATCAGTAAACTGTTTTGGTAGGAAAGCCTTTTTTCACAATGTTAATTCTACCAAGGTATACACTTGGGAGGTCTTCAAAATCTTGTATGTTTCTTAATCTCTGAATTCACACATTTAAAGTTTTCATTGTAGAAGTTTCCCTCTCTTGTTATGTATATTCTAAATATTTTATTTTATTTGAGAAACTGGGAAGAGGAGTGTGACCATGATCTCGTTCTCAGCATGCTTCTTACTCATGTATTAAGACTGGTAAGGGGCTGGTGAGATGGCTCAGCGGGTAAGAACACCCGACTGCTCTTCCAAAGGTGATAAATTCAAATCCCAGCAATCACATGGTGGCTCACAACCATCCGTAACGAGATCTGGCTCCCTCTTCTGGAGTGTCTGAAGTGTACTTACATATAATAAATAAAAATCAAAAAAAATTAAAAAAAAAAGGATAAAGTACTACAATGAAAGCCAAGGAAAACGCAGCCCTAGCTGTACAGCTGTCTGACAAGAGTTGATATGAGTTTTAATTGGCAAACTGACAGGATCTAGAATTGCCCTCAAGAGTGAACCCTGCCTCATATGTTTGAGGGTGATCATCCTGATTGCACAAGCTGAGGTTGGGACTATACATGTGTGTGAATGGGACCAGCAAAAGGCATTCATTTCCCCAGCTTCTTCAGCAGCTATCCAATGTGAGCAGCTGCTTCAGGCTCTTGCTGTCTTGCCTTCCTCCCCACCAGATGGACTGTACCCTTGAATTGAGAGTGAGAATAAACCCCCTTTCCCTAAATTTCTCTTGCCCCAGTATTTTATCACAGCACTAGGAAAAGAAACCAAGATACAAAGAGAAGGAGGAAAGCAGCTAAATTAGGAGAGGTGGAAATAGTACAGAAAGACTGATCCTATCTACAGGGCCAGCTAATGGGTCTCAAAGGTGTCAAACACAGGTGCAGGTCCAACTAAGAAAGTGATTTCTCTGGGAATATGGGTTGGTTGTAGAGAGGAATCTCCCACCAGCTCAGAGAATTGTGGCTCATCATCATCTTGGTGTGGATTCTATTGTTTAAAAGTGGAGCCATCCTTTAATTTCTTTACCTCTTCCCTGACCAAGTTATCACTGAGGAAGGAGTTGTTCAGTTTCCACCTTTATGTGGGCTTTCTGTAGTTTTTGCTGTTCTTGAAGACCAGCCTTAGGCCATGGTGATCTGATAGGATGATGGTATTATTTCAATCTTCTTGTATTGGTTGAGGATTGTGACCAATTATATGGTTGATTTTGGAGAAGGTACCATGACATGCTGAGAAGAAGGTATGTTCTTTTGTTTTAGGGTGAAATGTTCTGTAGATATCTCTTAAATCCACTTGGTTCATAACCTTTCTTAGTTCACTGTGACTCTGTTTAGTTTCTGTTTCAATGACCTGTCCATTGGTGTTGAAGTCTCCCACTATTATTGTGCGGGGCTCAATCTGTGCTTTGAGCTTTAGTAAAGTTTCTTTTATGAATGTGGGTGCCCTTGCATGTGAAGCTTAGATGTTCAGAATTGAGACTTTCTCTTGGTGGATTTTCCCCTTGTTGAATATCAAGTGTCCTTCCGGATCTATGTTCATTCAGAGATGATGCACCTAATCCTCAAGAGACTGAAGGGCCCAGGGAGTTTAGAGGTCGGGTGGGGTGGGAAGTGGGGACATACACATGAAGATAGGGGTGGGGAGGAGGTATGGGATATGGAACAGTCGGAAGGTACATGGAGGAATAAAATATGGAGTGTAAAAGAATTAATTAATTAAGAAATAGTAATGGAGACATTCTGGATTCCTAATAACAAGGAACAACTAAAAGTCTGAGAAACAAAATTCATCCACAGGTTCCAGGGTAAGATACATAACTGAGAGACGATTGTGAAGAGTTGGAAGGCTGACACTATCAAACCAAGGTAATGAAGGCTTCAGGAAGCCTGAGTAAGTCTCTGACATGTGTAGGGAGGGTATCCCTCACATAGCACACCCTTGGTGCCAACCACATCAACTGAGAATAACTGGAGTTCTTAGCCCCAAACCTGAGATCAGGGCATGGATCAAATCTTGAGCCACCTACCTGTCACTAGGTTTAGTGTTATAGAGCCCAAGAATTTAAGCTCTAAAACCAGGTGACATCTATAGCCACATCCCTTTAGCAGGGACATTAATGCTTAGTGGACTTTTAAAGTACTGATCCAAGCCCAGTAGTATAGATCTCAGAGCTATGGTTGTTTCCTCTAGTCATCCCAAGGGGTATGAACTGGGCTGTCCCAGGAAGGTAAGAGACTCTTTTATCCTCAGGAAGGTGGAGAACTCTGCCCAGCCTACAAAGCTAACCATAGGCATCAGAAGCTCCTAACTATGCAGAGGCCACCAAGACAGCTGTAGTGAATGTCTAGCATGCATCTAGCAGAGGCTCCTTAGCAACATAAAACACAGAAAAGACTCTGTAACTAACCCACCCGTATCTGCCTGCACCCTAATTACCAAAGTCTCCAATATTATAGTAAACAGGATTTCCCTGGATTGTAAGTGACCATTAAGGGGCTCCTCAAACTTTTCAGTAACAACCTATCACTTTTTATCTTATTTTTGCCCTTTGTGTTTTACCTTTTACTGAACTTTTGATAGTGCTTATAACTTACCACATTAAAAATACTTATTTTTTTATTTTACTCCTTTATAACTTTAACTCTGTTCACACCTTGCCTTGTTGGTCAGTTTTTATTTCCATTTTTCTTTTGGCCCATATCTCACCCTTCTCTCTCTCATTCTGCTGTGCTTTTTGCTAATATTTTGGTCATTTTGATTCCTGGAAGTCTTTATATTCTTATTTGTATTTCCCTTCTAATGTTGATCTAATTCTGGCTATGACTCCCTTATTACTGAGGAAAGCGCCCACTCTTAGTTTTCCATCATTTTATTCAACCTATTTCGCTGCTATTTCCTCCTTATCTGACCCCTTTATTATCAGAGAGAGGAAAAAATATATTCCTGACATGTAAGCACCAGATACATTTAAAAAAAAAAAAAAGCTTTCACTAGCTGTATAAGCATTAGAAATGGACTACCTTCAGAATATAGTTAGCAATAACTGCTGAGTCACAAATGAGAACAAAAGTGAGAGGCATACATATACTAAGAAGGGTAACTATTCACAGATCTGCACTAGAGATTTGAATCTACAAGAAACAGTTCCAAATATGAATAAGCAGTTATGCACATAGAGACAGCACTAATCGGACTCAGCGAGTTATATCAAAATCAGAAGACTAGCTTGGGGAAGCAATGTGTTGGGGGGCAGGTAGAATGGGAAAGAAGTAGGTGGTAAAATCAAGATACACTGTACACATGTATAAATTCTCAAAGTGTAAAACATTGTATTTAAAAAAAAAAAAAGGTAGCTAGAGCTGGAGAGATGGCTCAACAGTTAAGAACAGTTAAGACCTCTGCTCTTCCAGAGGTCTTGAGTTCAATTCCCAGCAACCACATGGTGGCTCATGACCATCTGTAATGGGATCTGATACCCTCTTTTTATGTGTCTAAAGACAGCGACAGTGTACTTACATGCATTAAGTAAATAAATAAATAAATAAATAAATCTTTTAAAAAATGGTAGCCAAGCATGGTGATACTCACGTTTAATCCCAGCACTCAGGAGGCCAAGGCAGATGGATCTCTGTGAGTTCAAGTCCAGCCAAGTCTACATAGTGAGCTGCAGGCTAGCCAGAGTCACATGGCCAGTATCTGTCTCAAAAGTAAAAGTTGATAGATTAAACAACAACAACTAATCTAGAAATACCAGCATTCAGGTTCATCGTATTTTGAAAATTAGCATATTTATAAGCAAAATAAAATCAAATCATATTATTATATTACAATAAAAATACGAACATTTCAAAATACAACATAGAAAATATGTCACTGTTTGGTTAAACACTAAACTACTTAATTAAAATTAACTTCAGGAAAGACATGCAGAATGTAGAAGTGAGAGTCCTTGAAGTTAATAGGTAATTCAAATGAAATAAATGCATTTTCGCTAGAAATATTTATAAGTTAAATGTTCACATAATAAGCAAAAAGAATTTTATTAAGGTATTTGTAACCTAAACTCAATTTTTAAAATATTTATAACAAAGACCTGTAAAATTTAAAAAAACCCATGTAACTTATGCTTCTAGGTAAAGTTCCTACGTTCCTTGGGTACTGTTTGAAATGTTTAACACTGGAGTGACCCACTGTATTTTGGTGAAATAGTTTTTTGTAAAATATTTTTGCAGCACTGTAATGGTGCATTTGTACAAAGACTTCAGAAGGTTTTCTTGCTTGACTATATTGTGAGCTATCATAAAGTGATCAGACAACTGAATGATATTAGGTGACATCACTTGTGACGAAGCCATGCAGCTCAGCACATCTAGCTGTTCATTGAACACAGGTCTGTGTGCAAACAATTGTAGATCCATGTAGTCTGAATGACAACACATTCCACCCTCAGATATTAACCCATGTTAGCTGTGTTCTATAATAACTTGGGCATTTTACTGAAAAGTCATTTGTTCTTTTAACAAATAATCATTGCATCCCAGTTGCCTCCAGATGTGAACTCATTGTGGAGGATGGTTCATGTCCTAATGCAAATGATCCTCAGAGCTGGCTCTGGGTTCCATCACTCTAAACATAGGATAAAAGCCCTGGTGCTTATTGAAAGCTTAGAATGCAAATAACTGGTTTCTTGCCATTCTAGACACTGAAGATATTCTTTCTGTGTAGGATTATGAATTTAAAATCAATTTCAGTCTTTAAAGGAGAAAAAAACCTACAAAGAGCTGGAATTCATATTTGTCTCATCTCTTACTTTTGACATCAGTAACATATCAGAATTCATATTTGTCTCATCTCTTACTTTTGACATTTCATTATATACTTCATGTGAATATACCATACTGGTAAATTAAAACATAAACGAGTTTTACAAACAAATATTCCATTAAAATACTGTTACTGTGA
>CACVCL010022031.1:0-49710 GCA_902729485.2 Mus minutoides | reverse complement strand
AGAGGATCAACAATATGAACTAACCAGAACCCCCAGAACTCGTGTCTCTAGCTCCATATGTAGCAGAAGATGGCCTAGTTGGCCATCATTGGGAAGAGAGGCCCCTTGGTACTGCAATCTTTATATGCCCCAATACAGGGGAATGCCAGGGCCAAGAAGTGGGAGTGGGTGGACAGGGGAGCAGGGAGGGGGGAGGGGGAGGGGACATTCGGAATAGCGTTTGAAATGTAATTTAAGAAAATATCTAATAAAAAAATTGGAAAAAAAATTGTTGATCTGATCCTGATTTAACTTTGGTACCTGGTATCTGTCTAAGAAGTTGTCCATTTCATCCAGGTTTTCCAGTTTTGTTGAGTATAGCCTTTTATAGTAGGTCCTGATGATGTTTTGGATTTGTCAGGTTCTGTTGTTATGTCTCCTTTTTCATTTCTGATTTTGTTAATTCAGATACTGTCCCTCTGCCCTCTAGTTAGTCTGGCTAAGGGTTTATCTATCTTGTTGATTTTCTCAATGAATAGTTCTTTTTTTTTTCCACTTGGTTGATTTCAGCCCTGATTTTGATTATTTCTTGCCATCTACTCCTCTTGGGTGAATATGCTTCCTTTAGTTCTAGAGCTTCTAGGAGTGCTGTCAGGCTGCTAGTGTATGCTCACTCTAGTTTCTTTTTGGAGGCACTCAGGGCTATAAGTTTTCCTCTTAGGAATACCTTCATTGTGTCCCATAAGTTTGCATATGTTGTGGCTTCATTTTCATTAAACTCTAAAAAGTCTTTAATTTCTTTCTTTATTTCTTCCTTGACCAAGTTATCATTGAGTAGAGTGTTGTTCAGTTTCCACATGAATGCTGGCTTTCTATTATTAATGCTGTTATTGAAGGTCAGCCTTATTCCGTGGTGATCTGATAGGATGCCTGGCATAATTTTAATATTTTTGTATCTGTTAAGGCCTATTTTGTGACTGATTATATGGTCAATTTTGGAGGAGGTACCATGAGGTGCTGAGAAGAAGGCATATCCTTTTTAGTATAAAATGTTCTGTAGATATCTATTAAATCCATTTGTTTCATAATTTCTGTTAGTGTCCATGTGTCTCTGTTTAGTTTCTGTTTCCAGGATCTGTCCAAGGATGAGAATTGGGTGTTCAAGTCTCCCACTATTATTGTGTGAAATGCAATGTATGCTTTGAGCTTTACTAAAATTTCTTTAATGAATGTGGCTGGTCTTGCATTTGGAGCATAGATATTCAGAACTGAGAGTTCATCTTGGAAGATTTTACCTTTGATGCGTATGAAGTGCCCCTCCTTGTCTTTTTTGATAACTTTGTGTTGAAAGTTAATTTTATTCAATATTAGAATGGCTACTCCAGTTTGTTTCTTAGGACCATTTGCTTGGAAAATTGTTTTCCAGCCTTTCACTCTGAGGTAGTGTCTGTCTTTTCTTCCTGAGGTGTGTTTCCTGCAAGCAGCTAAATGTTGGGTACTGTTTGTGTAGCCAGTCTATTAGTCTATGTCTTTTTACTGGGGAATTGAATCCATTGATGTTAAGAAAAGTAATTGTTGCTTCCTGTTATTTTTGTTGTTTAGTTGGGATTCCGTTCTTGTGGCTGTCTTGTTTTAGGTTTGTTGAAGGATTACTTTTTTGCTTTTTCTGGGGTGTAGTTTCTGTCCTTGTGTTGGTGTTTTCCCATTATTATCCTTTGAAGGGCTGGATTCGTGGAAAGGTATTGTGTGAACTTGGTTTTGTTGTGGAATATTTTGGTTTCTCCATCTATGGTAATTGAGGGTTTTTCTGGGTATAGCAGCCTGGGCTGGCATTTTTGTTCTCTTAGGGTCTGTATAACATCTGTCCAGGATCTTCTGGCTTTCATAGTCTCTGGTGAGAAGTCTGGTGTAATTCTAATAGGCCTGCCTTTATATGTTACTTGACCTTTTTCCCTTACTGATTTTAATATTCTGTCTTTATTTAGTGCATTTGTTGTTCTGATTATTATGTGTTGGTAGGAATTTCTTTTCTGGTCCAGTCTATTTGGAGTTCTGTAGGCTTCTTGTATATTCATGTGCATCTCTCTCTTTAGGTTTGGGAAGTTTTCTTCTATTATTTTGTTGAAGATATTTGCTGGCCCTTTAAGTTGAAAATTTTCATTCTCATCTACTATTATCCGTAGGTTTGGTCTTCTCATTGTGTCCTGGATTTCCTGGATGTTTTGAGTTAGAATAATTTTGCATTTTGCATTTTCTTTGATTGTTGTGTCCATGTTCTCTATGGAATCTTCTGCACCTGAGATTCTCTCTTCGATCTCTTGTATTCTGTTGCTGATGCTCGCATCTATGGTTCCTGATTTCTTTCCTAGGGTTTCTATCTCCAAAGTTGACTCACTTGGGTTTTCTTTATTGTTTCTACGTCCCTTTTTAGGTCTTGGATAGTTTTCTTCAATTCCATCACCCATTTAGCAGTGTTTTCCTGTGATTCTTTAAGGACTTCTACCTCTTTAGCATTGTTCTCCTGTATTTCTTTAAGTGACTTATTAAAGTCCTTCCTTAGGTCCTCTACCAGCATCATGAAATATGATTTTGAATCCAAACCTTGCTTTTTGGGTGTGTTGGGGTATGCAGGACTGGCTGAAGTGGTAGTGCTGGGTTCTGATGATTGTGAGCATTTTTGGTTTCTGTTTGTCTTTTGCCATTTGGTAATCCCTGGGGTTAGTTGTTATAGTTGTCTCTGGTTGGAGCCTGTTCTTCTTGTGAAAGACAATCGGAGACAGTCGACAGGACCCTCAAGTCGAGAGAACACTCAGAGTCACCAGTCTCATGAGAGAAGTCCGTTCGAGAGGAGAACGTCCCTTCCACGTGTCTCCAAACCGTAAGTCTGAACGGAGGACCAACTTCTACTTCCGGTCTTTGTCCCGGACAGGGTCTTCTACCTAATGGAGGAATCAGACACGCGTCACTTGCACAGCCTGCTCTGGGGGGTCACACCCCTTCTGGGAAGCCACCTTTCCTCTGGCGGAGAAGGTGCATGGATTTCTGCAGCCAGAAACAGGGGGTCAGTCCCAGAAGCTGAGTGGCTTCTGCCTGTCCTAGAAGCTCTGTTGCTTCTGCACTCTGTTTGCTAACCCTCTGCAGTCCGCAAGCTGATCTGCACACACTGGTCTCAGAGGGACCCAGGAGACAAGATGGCTCCCTTACCTGCTCTGGGGGGTCACAGCCCTCCCGGGCGCCACTTCTCCTCTGGCCGGGAAGGTGCCCAGATTTCTGCAGCCAGAAATGGGGGTCTATCCCAGAAGCTCTAAAAAAAATAATTCTATGAAGTAGACACTACTATCCCTCAACCTCTATATTACATATGACAGACATGTCAAGGGAAATGAAAGGGAGAGTGCTATCTAGGGGAAGAAGTTCAGTCAGGGAAAAAGTTACCTATCTAAATACCTATCATCCATCCATACATACATACATCCACCATCCACCCATTCATCTATCTATCTGTCCATCCATCTATCCATCCATCCATTCATCCATCCATCACTCATCCACCCACCCATCCACTCACCGATCCTCCCACAGATACACTCCCCAACATATACACCTACCTACTCACCCCTCCCGCAACCCCAACTCATCCAGCCATCTCTGCCCTCTATGACTTTGCCAGCCAGTGGGATACTTTTGAAATTTAGTGCCTTCTAAGTTTCTGAAACAATCAGTTAGCTTTTCCTTGCTGCACAGACAGAAGTGAAGAGACTTGCAGCCTCGACTGCTTTCAGCTGTCTTCCTCCACAGTGCCACTCCCAGGGCAGAGGTAGTGTCTAGAAGCTCCAGGCAACCCCAGGATCCACTTTGCACCTGCAGAGCTGCTCTGCTCCATTTCCCATTCTGTCCCTTCACTATTAGCCTCTCGATCATTTTATTTTACACACATGTATTACCGTGTAAGTCACTTAGAAGCTCTCTGGGATCTGTGCTGTGGCTGTGGCATGTTGCCACTGGCTGCCCTTCGCAGGGATCCCCTGGGACTGCTGGTGCTCTCGGGGCTCTCAGAAAGAATGCCAGGAGTCACAGCTGCATTTCTAGCAATATTTAAAGACGTGGGAAAAATTCTCCGAGAGGGCAGTGCTTTGCTTTCCTGATTACCGAGTTCATTTTCAGACCCTCTAGCATCCTATCTTTTTCTCTAACTTAAGACAGTTGTATACCCAACTCCTACTGTCTCATACAACACTGGAAAAGCCAAAGCATGGACAGTGAAGTCATCTCTTTTCTCAAACACCTTTCCTGTCTATATCTTCTGTTTAGTGTGTACTTCCACATGAAGACCTTGGTAAGCAGGAATCTTTCTCCCACGGGCAGAGCCAATTTTGTATTTTTCTAAAAAAAAAGTTTCTGTTCTACATATTTTAAATGTTGACCAAAGAATGCTTGAGATGAGATTCTATCTATGAAGATCTAGGAGAGGGGGCACACCAGCTCCCAGCCCTAGCTCAAGACCTGTTTGCTGGGATCCTCGTGGCTGCTGGGGGAGGGAAAGTGAGTTTTATTTAGGGGTACGGACTCTTGTAGGTAGTCATCGGTGGTCCTACACCCATGTACATGCAGGTAGAGCTAATTGGGCTCAGTGAGTAAAAAAAGGTGGGATGTGAAGTATGGGGGGGTCATGGTGGGTTGGTGGGGGGTCATGGTGGGTTGGTGGGGGACATGCTTGGTGGAGGGGGTCATGGTAGGTAAGGGGGTCATGGTGGTTTGGTGGGGGACATGCTAGGTAGAGGGGGTCATGGTGCATTGGGGTTATGGTGAGTGGAGGGGGACATGATGGGTGGAGGGGGTCATGGTGGGAAGGATCTAAGAGTTGGAGGGGGCGTGTACATGATCAAAATAATTGAATACATGTTCAGTTCTCAATAAATAAAATGTTTTAAAAATTAAAGAATCAGATTCTTTTGATGGCTTTTAAAGTGCTTAACTATGAAACACTAATATTAGCTATTTGTTAAATGTGTTTGTGAAGAATGTATTTAGGGAAAGTAAGTCAGGAATTGTTTTCTCTGCACATCCATCCATCCATCTATCCATCCATCCATCCATCCATCCATCCATCCATCCATTCATCCATCTATTTTTGTTTTACATTTCTGTATTCTCAGGGTTTAGTGCAATGTTTATATATGGTAGTTCTTTCTCATTCTCTCCCTCTCTGCTTTTTCCACTCTATATACGTGGTGTGCCTGCATGTATGCACATGTATGTGCATGTGTATAAAGGCTAGAGGTTGACAGTAAGTGTCTTCTTCATTTTTTCTCTATAGTGTTTTGAGGCAGGGTCTCTCACTGGACCTGGAGCTGCTGTGCAGTGAGGACCAGGGATCCTCTTGTTTGTGCCTTCCCAGTGCTGGGATTGTAGACATTCGATGCTATGTCAGGCTCTTTACTTAGCTGCTGGGTTTAGTTTCAGGTCTTCAAAATGCTTTGCTTTACTGACAGCCTTCCCAAGTGCTATAGTAGCTTTAATAAGCATTATTGTCTTGTGTTAGTTTTTATGATAGTATTTTGTTTTGACATATTTACTTATGCCTGTGCCTTTTTAGGGATTCCTTCCTATAATTTTCTCTTGGTTTATCTAATGACTTCTTAAATCTGTTTTTTTTTTTCCTCTTGAGTTGCATCCTTAATTTTTCTTCTTCTTTTTTTAATGATGTGTTTTAAGGACATTTATTTTCCATGAGATTTAGTTTTGTTCTAAAGGATCTGATATTTACTGCTTTCTAGAAAAGCAATGAAAACATTATATAGATTTCCCACTTGAATGAAAAGATTTAGACTTTAAAAATTATTTTTTAGGTAGAATTGTCTTTTTAATATTTCTATTTGTAGTCTGATCACAGTGGCACTTTATCATTCTATAACTTTTCTTTCATGAAAGTTTATGACTTTTTTTTAGAATATAAATACCAAAAGACTGTTATATGCTTCTGATACATGTAGTTGATCTCTGTCCTGGCTAGCCCTACTTTTAACTTACACAATTTCCTAGCATGTCTACATCAGACATGGCTATCCTGGGACAGTGGTAGAGTGAGACTGAATGAGACACCTTCTCATCATGCATGAACAGAGGTGAAACTATAAACATGGAACCAGTCAGAATTCCACACATCACTGCTTGCAGCTCTCTGTGCTTGATCTCTGACCACATCAGATCTTGTTGATCCTCCTGTCTCCACGCCAACATCCATAGGACACCCAGTTATCCTGCTTCTTACATTACCTGGTCCAGAGCAAAGCCATACTTCTTCCTAGACTATTCCTGTTCTGCCTTAGGAATCCAGTCGTACAACAAGCCCTGCCTAACTCATCTCCCTGTGCTCTATGTGGCAAAGTCTCCCTTGTCACAACAGTATTTTTTAGTAAATTCAACTTGGTGGGTGGGTGCTAACATGTTTATNGTTGCTGTCTTCATTCTAGCTTGCCCCCTCAGCAAAGGTGCTGGCCTTGGTCTCCTTTGATACTTGACCAGTCTCTTGATATCTGACCAAAATTCCACCCTGTTTAAAAATATTTCAGTCTCAAGCACTACTTAAAAAATGTATATATTTATTTTTAAAGCATTAAAATGACCTAGTGTTAAACATATCACTGTAAGCAGGATAGAATTAGATTCTTCCTGTGAAGAGATAAACTTGCATGCCTGCATAGATGGAAGGTGTGTGTTTGATCATAGTGCTGTTTTATGGTCTGTTCTCTGTGCTCACATTTAAACTACATCACCACACAGACCTTTCTTCTTCTTTTCAGTTGCGGTTCCTTTCCTCTGAGCTACAGGAAGTTTCAAATTTCCACTCAGGATTCTTGGTTCTCTCACTCCCAGCTGACTTAAAACAATTTCAGCTCTCTTCCCCACCCCTCTGTTCACCATTAAGCTCTAACCAACCCAATGGATGTTTTTAGTTGCCTGAGCTTTGCCCTCCATGGACTTCTCAAAGGAACGTTCATGTGAATAGTATTTCTCAAACTCTTCAATTTTTGTAACTATAGTCAGCTTCTACTGTTTATAAATTCTATATTTAAGAATTCACCTGCTTGCTAAGCTTAGAGAATCCATGCTTTAGGGTCATTCATCCAGGGCAGAAAAATCATTTGAGCTGCCTAGTATGCTCAGGGTGGATGTCCTCAGTGGAGATCTGTACTGGATTTTGGTTTACTTTGCTTTACTTCAGCTTTTATACTGCATGTAAATGTCTTCAGCATGGTCAATTTAGTACAGCCCCCCCCCCAATTCGGTGATTTGATAACCTCAAGTGTAGTGTTAAAGGGGGTGCTGTGTTTTTAAGTACAAGAAGCTTGTGGTGTGCCTGAGAAATTCATGCTACATAAGTTCTTTTTAAGAATGTATCATAGGACTGTTGGCCACAAATGAACTGTTAATGAATCAATAATATCTATTAAAGAAAGTGTCCTTAGTCAGAAATAGCCTAAAACAAAAAGGCTCGTTATTGCTGAATTGATGAAAATTTGACTGGAAGTTTGTAGGAACTCATATCTCTTTTGTGTCCAAAGCAACATTATAGAGAACAGAGCTGCCCTGATAAGATTTGACAGCACTTGGCCTTCAAAAATCCATGTGCTGGAAGGCTGGTGTCATGGTTAATTTTGATTATCAACTTGATGAGATCTAGAAGCTGGGTGTGGTGGTGTAAATAGGCACTGCCCTACAGACTCATGTATTTGAATGCTTGGCCCATTGGGAATGGCACTGTCAGGAGGTGCGGCCTTTTTGGAGTAGGTGTGGCCTTCTTGGAGGAAATGTATCACTGTGAGGGTAGGTTTTTATGCTAAAGCTATATATAGCCTGACACACAGTCCCCTTCTGCTGCCTTTGGCTCAAGATGTAGAATTCTCAATTCTTTCTCTAGCACCATGTCTGTTGTCACACCAGCCCAATGAAACGTTGCTGTGGTCATGGTGTTTCTTCACAACAATGAAACCCTAACTAAGACACTGGGCCTCTGGGAATTTCTGTGGGGACTATCTTGGTTAGGGTAACTGAGGTGGAAAGACCCATCTTCAATATGGGTGACTTGATTCTCTGGGCTGGGATCCTGAGCAGTGTCCCGTGGAGGAGTGAGCTGATGCAGTATGACCAGCTGCTTCAAGTTCCAGCCATCCTGCATTCCCTGCTTTGATGGACTGTACTATTGAAGTGGGAGCCAAGATGAAGGCATTCCTGCATTAAGTTGCTTTTCTCAAGGTATTTTTATGATGACAGCAGGAAGAGTAACCAAGAATATTGCTTCTCAGAGTGGTGAAGGGAAAAGAAAATGGGGCCCTTAAGAAGATGGACCCCAGTAAGAGGTCATCACTGCCCCTCTCTGCTCCCCGACTTCCAGTATCAACATAAGATTGTCCCACCTCCACCCCAACACTCTAAGGTCGGCAGGATGCAAACATGGCTCTATGATGTTACCGGCAGGAGGTCCCTTAATCTTTTAGAGACCCGGACTCAGACAAATCATAGTCCTTAATTTTTATGAAGAAAAAGAATTTCAGGATGGGACAGTATGAAACAATGTTGGGGTTTATTAAAAACAGAAAGTTGTTGAGTCAGTGAAAGTATAAGGCACCCTGGAGAGCAGGGACAAGGACTTCTCAGTCACACATGTCTTGGTATTAGCTATGTGTACCATTTGATGGCTCTCAAATCACTTTTAAAGTTTCCTTTTCTCCCTTTTCAGTAAAGGAGATCACAGAGTGGTTCTGGGGGTAACTTCATGGAGCTTCAGTCTTGTCCGATGAGACCAGGAGCTAAGAGGATGGCACATGCTTTAAAAGTTAGTTAATTAATTCATTTTTTCTTTTTTAAAATTATTTTTTAAATTTATTTATTTTTATTTATATGAGTACACTGTAGCTATCTTCAGACATACCAGAAGAGTTCATCAGATCCATTACAGCTAGTTGTGAACCACCATGTGGTTGCTGGAAATTGAACTCATAACTTCTGGGAGAGCTGTCAGTGCTCTTAACTGCTGAGCCATCTCTCCAACCCCCATCTTTTTCTATAAATGTAGTTTCTATTTAGAATTCTAGAGGATTTCAGGTTTTCACCTGAGAAAGAAGAAAGGTTGCACTTAAGCAAATTCTTGAGTGTCAGCTGGTGAGTGTCTTCAGGTTTGGGGATGAGGGGCTCTGTCCCTTTTCATGTCCATAATTTCACTGTGGGATTGTCACCAGAGCTGAGCTGGTGTCACTGTCATCCCTTTAGTCACTTAGAACTGTGATTTCTATAATCATTTTTTTTTTATAAAGTACCCAGCCTCTGGTATTTTGTTATAGTAACAGAATGAGTAATTACAGTTGCTGTCCTCTGGGGCCTTTAGATGAGCTGAGCTGGATGCAAATTCCTTGGTAAATATATATATTTTTAACAATAAGTATCTTGTAGGCACTTAGGAAAACACGAAATGATTGTGTCTCCTTTTTTTTGTAATTTTTGATAAATGCTGGCACTGATAAATATGAACCTGTTTTTTCCTCTATAAATAGCTTTACTCTTTTTACTTTTTCACCTAAGGGATTGTTCTTTTCTTATTTTTTGCCTGTTAAGTAATTTTACTAGGGCATATTCATGCCAAAGTCCCAGTGCTAACCATTCTAGGTCCAATGTATTCAAATTTTCTATCCATATGTCACCCTGCCTGCCTGCCTCTCTTTCTTCTTCCCCCCTCTTCTCTGGTTCAAGGAACTTTTATTTTGAAATAGTTTTAAATACCTTTTATTTTTCATCAGAAAGCAAACACAAACAGAACCAATTATGTGTGTGTGTGTGTCTTAGTCCTGACGTTTTCTTCACAGTTGATCTAGCCCACTTCCCATCCTTAGTTCTGTCTTGTTTTTCATTTGTTTGTTTTTCTTCCTTGTGTCCCCTGTGATTTAATTTTCATCCTGAAGCTGTCTGCCTCCTTTCCAAGTCTTGTCTGTCCCCTCCCACAGTCTGCTCCTGATCAGCTCTCTCTTTTCTGAGCTTGGTGTTTCTCTTTCTTAGTTTTATGGGCTGTCTAAATGCTTAGTGATAATATTAGGTAGCACTTTCCATTAGGTTTGTGACAATACTTTTCTGGGATTTTTAAGTAACTGTGTGAATGTAATATGTATTCTGTGCTATTTATGTTAGAATGAGAGAGATTTTTTTTATACAGCTACAGAGAGTAGGCGCGTGAAGGAAGGGGTCTCAGTGGACGACGGCTGAGACAGGTGAAGGCCTAGTCCTCTGAGCTATTGTATGAGAAAGCGTCACCAGTGCCTTGGGTGTGGTCCCATGGCTCTGTAGTTCCCTTACCAGCTTTTCACTCACAGACGGGACAGTTAACAAGAGAGGGGGGACCCCATCTTCTAGGCAACACTGTCCTTTTAGGATTCCCTTTATGCTTGCTTCCTTTTTACAAAAAGTATTTCTTTTTATGTTTTTGAGAATATGATTATATTATTTTCTCCATCCCTTCCCTCCCTCCAAACTCTCCCACATGACTCTTCTCCCACCTCTAGGGGCAGTCACAGGCAGCAGAGCTCGGTTGCATCAGGCTTTTATAAGTGCTTCAGTTGCTCACTCCTGGCCTGCTCCATCTTTGCAGCAATTATTAGCAGTTGAAGTTTTCTGGTTTTTCCTGTCTCTCACATTACTGAAAAATGAAATAGGGCCCCCACCTCACTTACTTACTACCCCATACCTTACTACCATTTATAGTGCCAAGTGACAGAATTAAACTGATGTTGTGTTCCTGCAGGAATGAGAATGCTTCCCGGTGGCTTCAATATAATAACACAGTAGGTGTCAGTCTTCACAGAACGTTTCTGTTCCCCGGATGTCCGTGGTCTAGTGGACAGATAGCACTCTCTTCGAGAAATATACAGATTGTGGTTTGCATTTCTGAGCTGCAAGGCACCAATGTATTCTTTTTCTCTTGTAGAAGCCAAGCTGTAAAAATGGTAAATATGGAATTGATTTGTAAAATCGAGATGCACTCAGCATATAATCCAATTCGTTCTTTGAGTGCTCAGTTGCCCCTTCTTCACCCGTTGGCAATGTGTTCTTGTCATCAGAGTGTGTTCTCAGCACTCCCAGGAGGAGCCTGTCCCATTAGCACCTGCTATGTGCTCACCTCTGCTGACTTCACATCCACGCTCCTACTTTCTGCCATATGATTTGTCTGGTCTGGCTATGCAGAGTTCTGCAGTGGGTGCCCTTTCACAGATGGCCTTTTTTAGTTAGCACAGTAGTCCTTACATATCGTTGCTTGTTTATGGCTAAGTACAGAACATTGTGTGAGCCAGCTACATTCTATTTATCCATCTGTTGGCTGATGGACCATTGGACTGTTTCTGCTTTTTAGCTATTATGAATACTGCTCCTATGAACACGCTAGTGCAAGTTGCTGTGTGGACGTATGCTAACAGTGATCATGGTTATACAGCCATGAAATACACCCAGTGGAAAAGCTGGATCATATGGTTATTCTATGTTTTACCTTTTGAGTCACTACCAATGTCCTTTCAGGAGTGGACACATTACTTAACATGTCTTCCAACAATAGACAATGCCATCCACTTCTTTCGTTCTCAGTCATATTTTATTGTCTCTCAATCTTTCCACCCCTCCTCTCTTCTTTCTTTCCCCCTCCTTCCTGTTTCTATTATGGTCATCCTAATGAGACCATAAATTGCTCAATTACAGTAGTAGGAGAAGGGGCCCATGTTGGTTCAGAAGTTAGTCAGCACATGAGACCTCCCCCTTAAAAGGAGTAACCGCCGGGCTGTGGTGGCACACGCCTTTAATCCCAGCACTTGGGAGGCAGAGGCAGGTGGATTTCTGAGTTCGAGACCAGCCTGGTCTACAAAGTGAGTTTCAGAACAGCAAGGGCTATACAGAGAAACCCTGTCTCAAAAAATAAAAAACCAAAAACAAACAAACAAAAAAACAAAAACAAAAAAACAAAAACAAAAAAAAAAAAGAGTAACCATCTGTCCCAGGAGATTTAATATGCTTCTAACTTGGCTGGGAATATGCTCAAGAATGCCCTAACCCTAATAATGATGACCTCAGTCTCCATCCAGTTAGTTCCCAACACAAGATCCACAGAAGCCCATTGGGCAGGGCAATGTGATGATACTTCTCCCGTAGAGCACTTTCTATTCTCAGAGGTTCTTTCTCACTTTTCTTCAATAGATCTGTGTACTCTGCTCACTTGTCCCTATTAGCTTCTTCTTTCTGGGTATGAGACAAGGAACTCTAAAAGCCACCAGCTTAGGGAGTCTTTAGTACCTAGTACCTCAAATTAAGCTCATCAAGAGCTAGGAAAAGTGCAACCAAAAGTTAAGAGGTACAGTCATGCCTCAGAGTAATGACACAGTGCCTTTCCCTGTGCCCCCGGGCCTTATGGATACCTTATATGGGGAAATGCTCCTGCAGATTTCTTTGCTTATGGCTTAGTGAGACTGCAGATTTTAAATACTGATCCTTCAGCATACATAATTTAAAAATATTTTATCCGATTCCAAATTATCATTTTGCTTTTTGATAATAATTTTTCTGGCTGAAATACTTTGAAGTTTTGGTTCAGGCCAATGTATCTATTTTTTTTCTTTTGTTGTGCTTTTGGTATTATATCTTTAGTCACAAGGTTATAAACTCCTGTGGTATATTTTGAAAACTTCATAGGCTTAATGTTCACATTTAGGCCTTTGGTCCACTTGAGTTAATTTCTGTACATGGCATGAGGAAAGGGCCCAAGTCCTTGCTTTCATCATGCATACGCATTTGTTCCAGCTGGACTCACAGACAATGTTATTCTTTATCCTGTTGAAAATCAGTTGACATGCTCAACATGGTGGCTCACACCTTTAATCCTAGACCTTGGTAGGCAGAGGCAGAGGTGGAGGTGGAGCCAGAGGCAGGTGGGTATCTGGCCAGTTCAAGGCCAGTCTGGTCTATATTGTGAGCTCCAGGACAGCCAGAGATACATACTGAGACCTGTTCTTAAAATCAGATAACTATAGTGCATGGCTCCACTCTTGTACCTGGTTCTCTCCCTCTGGTGTACGTCTGTCTTGGTGCTAGTACTACATTGTCTTGATTATTGGTGTGTTCTGTATATGAAGTGTGGTTGCATGCAATCCCATGCATCTAGGTTCTCTCAGTAAATCAGTGACACTTTACAACTGCAGCCATAGATAATTATATTGCTTAATAATACTGTGGCTGCCCAGATCCTATAAGAACACTCCATGTTGTTCTGCATAATGAGGAAATTCCTGAATAGAACAAAGTAGAAACCAAAGCATGAATACATATTACAAGGTATTACAAACACTCTAGGCTTGATAACACAAATGCTTCAATATTACTATACGTGCTTGCATCAAGAGTCTGGTCCAGATGTTTTGAGTATCTCTGCTAGCATCTCTTTTGTCTATCACTCCAGGCAAGAAATAATCAGAACAGTTCCATCAAGAATCTGCCTCTCTCTAACATTCCTATCATCATTTTGAATGTTCTCCAAGCCCGAAGCCTTTAGTCTCATTTTTACCCAACCAGATACTCAGATTGTAGCCAGATATATTCAGCCCTCCCTGTATTGTTCAATCATGGACTCTCAGAATTTAGTCTATTAGTTGAGCTTGGAACAGCTTATCCTTTTCCTTACCAGACTGCAGTGTTACCATCCTGGTTCTGGGCCCCACATCAATGATAAATTTGCTCACAGAAGACTTTGCCATCCATATGCTTTGTGCCTACCCCAGATGTGACAGTTTGTTGGTTCGCAGCTGTTCTCCAAATGTGCACACTGGTTAAACTTCAGCTTTACATTATAGTGCCTTAACAGTTTCTTATGAATAGCTTTTCAAGGTTATCTTTCCCAGGTATTATTGGTGTTCCATTCGAAATTAATCTCTTCTGTAAATAATCTGAAGAACAGCTTCACGGATGCCATAAACATTGCTAAAGCATTATTAATCACATGTGTAGTGCTAGAAAGCAGATCTTGCCAGCCTTTTCCCATGATCCTTACCTTCCTTCAGAGGCTTCGGATTGCAGGAGTACAATTATATGTGCAAGCATGTGTGTTCATGCGTGAATGTGTGCATGCATGCGTGTGTAAATTTCTACATACAAGAACTCATAATTCCAAGGGCTTTGAAAACAGTGTCACAGTGTTTTGTAGAGTCCCT
Organism: Mus minutoides; assembly: GCA_902729485.2. NCBI lineage: Eukaryota > Metazoa > Chordata > Mammalia > Rodentia > Muridae > Mus > Mus minutoides. Next base: position 35,500 of record CACVCL010022031.1, on the reverse strand, counting down.
GCTCAGTGCTGTGCCCTGACTGGGTGGCAGGGGCGGGCATTTTGCCATGCAGAGCAGTCCTCATTTGCGAATCATTAATCTTTGCCTTCAGCCTTCTTGTGAGCAGATTAATTGCAACAGAAAAAATGTGGACATTTTATAATGAGACTCAATTTATTCTGGAAATTGAAGACTGTGTATGAGTGTTTTTCTTTTCATATTTCCTGACAGGACTGATTTCAAATTGAGATAAAAATAAATGTTAGGAAGATCTAGAAGTTGGTCCTTGGAGTTACATTTCTGTTAAACATTTGGACCTAGTCCTTATTATTTCTACACCGAAGGTTCATCTTTGTCAGAGATTAATGCTTCTCCTGTTTCATGTAAAAGATTAAAGAGGATGGATAAATATGGGGCATTTGCTTTTCATTAATCAAAGTTTTAATTCATCTGCTGGATAGACATCAAAAGACAAATTGCTGTGTCAGAATTAGAATTATATAATGCAACTAAAATGAAGTGGACTGTTTTATTTTAAATATGTAAAAGTATCTCTCTCTCTCTCTTTCCTGTGTGTGTGTGTGTGTGTGTGTGTGTGTGTGTGTGTGTGTGTGTGAGTATGTGCAGGCCATGGGTGTAATTTCTCACGTGTCATCTACTATTCTCTTTCTTGAGACATTGTGGTGGTTTGAATAGGTTTGCTTGGACCACAGAGGGTGGTACTATTAGGAGGTGTGGCCTTGTTGGAGTAGGTGTGGCCTTGTTAGAGGAAGTGCCTTTGAGGTCTCCTATGCTCAAGCTACACCCAGTGTGGCACACAGTCTCCTATTGTCTGTGGATCAAGATGTAGAACTTTCAGCTCCTTATCTAGCACTATGCCTGTCTGGATGTTGCCATGTTTCTCGCCATGATGATAACGAACTAAATCTCTAAACTGTAAGCCAGCCCCAATGAAACGTTTTCCTTTATAAGAGCTGCCATGGTCATGGAGTCTCTTCACAGCAATAAAACCCTAACTGAGACAGACTTGGTGTCTTGGAGTTTTCCAGGTGTCAGAGCTGCAGGCCCATAAGCCCCAGGTAGCCTCCTGCCTCTGCCTTCCCTGTGCTAAGATTACAAATGTGTACTGCTACTGCTGAAGAAAAAAGATTTGTTTATTTTGTGTCTGTGACTGTCTGCATGCATGCATGTATTTATGTCTGTACAAAGTGAACATGCCTGGTGCCTACAGAGTTCTCCTGTATGCAAGGCAAGTGCTCTACAGACTAAGCTGTTGCCCCTGCCCTCCTGTGTTTTTTGTCTTTACATAAGGAACTGTAGGAGGGGTTCTGACCATTCCCTCAAAAGAATCATTGCTCCCTTTTGTGTAAACAGCTTCTTTCATTCTTTTGATGACAATAAATAAAAATAAATAAATCTAAAAGAGAGAGAGGGACATAGGAAGGAAGGAAGGAAGGAAGGAAGGAAGGAAGGAAGGAAAGAAGGGGAGAGACTGCAACCTGAACGATACAATGCCAGGGAGCACCATGCAGTGTGCGAAGAAGGAATAGATTTCTTTAAGGCTACTGAATTTTTTTTTTCAGCCAATATAGTTTTAATGTTTCACTGACTTTAAAATACTAAGAGCTGCAACTTTTAGTTGCTTCACCTTTGTGTGGAGCATTCAAGTCACCCGGGAGTCAGCAAACTCCTGTAGTAAGAGCTCTTGTTCCATTTAGTTCCAGTCCTTCCCCTGGGAAATCCCCACGGAGCGGTTCCTGCTTCAGCAGATGGAGTCTGGCTCACCAGGTGTGAGAAAGGTAGCTGGAGGGGAGCTGGCAGACACCACGCATGAGAAAGAGGCTCCATGAAAAGTGCTTATTTGACCTTACCCTCAGTTGTCACCAGGACCTTCAAAATACTAAATAAAATTATCCTGCGCATCCTCCATCACAGGATACCCTAAGAATAATTCTTCTAATGAAACCTTTCTCTGTATCTTGCAGCAGGATTGTGCTAGTTCCCATTGTGGAAAACGACCCTGGGAGTGAGGGATATGAGCATCCTGGAGTGACACAGAGAACTCTTGCTGGTTGTGATGCTGCTCTAGTAGCTGCTGGTGTGACCTTGCTCGAGCCCGCTGTGTGAGCTATGTTTGGCATGTGCCTCATGTGTAGGTCATCATCAATGTATTCTACAATAGAGCTGTAATGCGTTGTCGCAATGTGTTGGCTCCTGTTCCCTTCACCTAGACACATCTCCTCCTATCCCTATACTATGAGGTCCAACCAAGTGCCTTTGTCATTGTCATTAGTAGCATGCCTGGTATCTGCAAAGGCCAGAAAAGAATATCAGATCTCCTGGAGTTGGCATTATGGACAGTGGGTAGTGGGGATTGAGCTTGAAAGAGCATCCAGTGCTTTTAACTGCTGAGCCATCTCTCCACCCCAAACCCCTGACCCCTGCTTTATGTTCTTGATTTTGGTTTTATAAACCTGAGATGCGTTTGTGGATTTGGTCTTTAACAGTCCCTCTTGGGCAGCTCTCCATATATGTTCTCCATTGGACAATGTTTTACAGTACAGAGAGTCTGCTGTGTATTATAACCATTCTGTGTTGAAGTGCCTCTAGCCTTTTACACAATACCGGAATGAACGTTCTGTATGTATCTATGTCAATGTGCGAGTTTTTTTTTTCTTCTTCAGTTAAGTGTGTAAAGGTTGAAATGTTTTGTCAATGCATTTTGTCATTTACAATTTGTCTAGATGCAGCCAAACATTTTTTGATTGAGAATTTAATGTCCAAGTGAAGTCTAAAGCTGTAAGATAGAGTGGAACATCCCAAGTGAGTGAGTGTCCAAAGTTTGCAGACACTAAATTAATTGGTGTTTCCTTCACTTGGTTCTGGGTTTTACTCAGTGTGATTTTGACCCAAACACCCCCACAACCAGGCTCAGAGTGACCATCTGTTAGGATTCATCAGACTCAAAATCTGCTCTGTACCATGGTGAAATAGCAAAGAATAAGTCAGCGAAGGAAACACAAGGTGGACCTGGTAACCTGTCCCAGTCACACGGGTGCTCTTAATTCTTTCAGTAACACTGCATGGGAGGCAGAACCAAGCAGGCATGCTTGCTTCCCTGAGTCTTGGTGTCCAGGGATTTTAAGCTTTTTATGATTCAGATCAGTCTTACAGGTGTGCAGCATCTGCAGGCCTGACCTCGTTCGTCTTCATGTCCCCAGAGACCTGACTCGGTAGGCATAACCCAGACCCTCAGGCCTGTAAAATGGACATTCTGTATGAGGCATACTGCCAGACCAACGTATCAGGTGACGCTGGTGCAGCGGTGCCCACAGCCTCAGGAATCTAAAAGCACTTAGCAGTCAGGGAATTCCAGGGGCTCTGAAGTTGTCTCCTGGGAGCTCATCAAGTTCCCTTGAGGACAGGCCCTTCTTTCTCTGAAATGTGCTGGGTTTGTTCAGCTAGGCTAGAGTTAACCCTTTAATGTATGGCTGGTGCTTTATTGGAGTGATTCTGTGATCCTAAGTTAGGTTTTGATCCACTTGTAGATAAGGCAATATTATGGCTGTTTTGAAGACAGTTGAATATGTTTCCATTTTAGGATTGAGCCATTGTATTAGGACTTTCGCTGATGGGATAAGGTACTTCAAATAGATAACTTAAGGCAGGAATGGTTCATTCTGGCTCCTGGTTTCAGAGGGATCAGTCTATAGTCCTTGATGACACTGCTTCTGATCCTGTAGTCAGACAGAACAGCATGGTAACAGGGAGTATGTGGCAGAGGCTACTCATGTCATAGCAAACTGGGAAGGACCAATGGCTGGGGACTGATAGGACCAATGGCTGGGTCACCCTGTCCTTCACTCGAGTTACCAATTTCCTCTTATAAGACCGCAAACCCAACAAAATAACACTTCCAGCTGGGAATCAAGTGTTTAACATCTGAGTCTGCAGGGAATTTAGTGGTCTAGACAGAGCTACCAGTTTTACTGCATTTCAAGAAGGGGCTATAGAGAACACAGTGGGGAGCGCATCTCCCTGGGGGTGAGCTGTTTGATATGAGTTCTTGTCTTAACTAATTATGATTTGAGTTTAAAGAGATTTCCTAGTCTGGTCCAGGCCATCATTTGTATATGGTATCAAAGCAAGGCTCTCTGTGAATGGGCAAACAATGAGGAAAATGTGTGGGGAACCGATTCTTTGTCTAATGAGGAAGAAGTGACATTAGGAGATGTTCAAGGTGGATCACCCATCGATGTCAATTAAAATAACAAGGTGCTTTCTACAAATAGGTGTCAGGATGTCTGAGAGGGGACAAGACCAGAAATTTGTAGTTTCAATGGTCAGGGGCTTAACTCCTTAAAGTTCTGGCAACTATATCTAGTTCTAAGGAGAAAGGGAATGAATTCTAGGGGCAAGAACATGGTCTCTTGACTAGAATGAGATAGCAGCTAGACACATCAGAAATCGAAAATTCTACTTTTCAGGGGAAAAAAATCAAGCATTTGCCCCATGCATTTATGGGCCAGAACTTAGGAAGTTAGCTAAAGAATAATGGAGTCTAGCATGAGCTTCAACCACAGGGAACTTGGGGCTCAGGGGAAACTAATCACAGAGCAGCTGATGATTTCCATCAGATGGGAGCCAGAGGGAAGGTGTGAGTCTCAGTCACTGCATAGGGCAGGCTCTCAGAGTCCAAGAGAGACTGAAGTCAGGTGTAATGGCACACCTACCATCCCATGACCTGGGAGACTGGTGCAGGAGGATTGTAGATGAGTCTGAGGACAGCCTGGACTGTACAGTAAATTCCAAGTCAGGCTGGGAGAGAGAGAGAGAGACACAGAGAGAGAGAGAGAGAGAGAGAGAGCAGAGAGAGAGAGAGAGAGAGCAGAGAGAGAGAGAGAGAGAGAGAGAGACTTTGTCCAGAAAAATAAGACCAATGTAATAGCAATTAGTGAGAAAAGAGGCCATGAATTCAAAAGACAGAAGTGAGGACCTGGAGTGAAGAAGGGGGGGCATTGTAATTAAATTACAATCTCAAAAATATAAAAGTGCATTTTGGTAAAAAGAAAACAACAAACAAAAAGCAAAAACCAGTACAACAAGACTGGGGTTATCTGGTCATAGGACATAAAGTACTTTATATTCTGCTTATGCCCATGACTAATCCTTTTAATTGTGTTTCATAAAAGAGTGAATTCTTTGCCTAGGGGATGATACAAAATTCAGTAAAAGATTGTGGAAGTATAGATCTGATTGAGTCAGGAAAGCAGAGGTAGGTGATGCGAGCTGAGGGCGACAACACACTGGACACAGAGGAAGGAACGTTCTAGTATGATGACTCCAAGTGGCAGTTAAAGCGACATAGCCCTGACCCAGTGGACAGCAGGCAGAACCAACTCCATTCCTGTCAATTTTCACAACTTGTTCCTTCTTTAGTACATTGCATCGTGACTGCCCTGAGACCCTCCCCCAAGAGACTGAGAGGAGGGAATGCTAGCATTTATGAGCAGGTTTGGAGCTAAGGTCCTTGCACAGGTAATCAAGCTAACTGGGTCATAGGGTGAGTGTTAACACATCATGAGTAGTGTCCACACATAAATGGGCCATTTGGACCCACAGACAAATGATGCTATGAAGACAAACGGGAAGACACCAGTCTATAAGTCAACCTTCCATCATGGTCCTCAGAAAGAGGCAACCTGCTGATGTCTTGATTTTGAAGGTCTAGCTTCCAGCATGTGAGGTGGCACACGTCTGTCATTAAAGCCACCAGCTTGTAAGAGAGGTTGAAGCAACACAAGTGAGTCTACCTCCCCTGCCTGCCACCTGGCTCTCATCCCTACTTTCCTACCCCAAGAGCATGGGGCTTTTGCCTTTTACTTTTTTTCCATGTTTTCTTACCCATCAGTTTCTCCTCAAAGTAAGGATCGGAGTCACAGTCAGCAGGTTAGTAAGACAGTATATTAAGTAGGTATTGTATAACCACCAAGGAGCGTGGAACCCAGGCAATCAGCAGAGTAGACAAAACAAAACAAAACAGAACCAAAGACTTCAGTAGGACAAGGACATGCCTTGTATAGGTGTTTCTGGGGATTTAAAATCTGTCCTTCATGGAATAAATAACATAAAACCATCCTCTATGATGTCACTATCCCATTACTGATGTTGGGAAATGAAGTGACATTCTTTTTGTTATTGTCCAGGTGAAGCAATCACTTTAATCAACTTTCTTCTTGTTTATAAGTTTTGTGTTATGGAGCTGACATATAGAATTTCCTGATGGGTTGCTTCTTTTCACCTGTAAATGTTACCATACTGTGGGAATGTGTCACCTTGCTCTTGCTTCTGACCTGAGGTGCTCTCAGTCCCACTGTTGTGCCTGGTGGCTATATTCACAGTTGAATGCCCTGGCTGAAGTTAGGTCTAGTTTCCTATTGGTTCTGAGACCATAAATGGTGGTGTTCCAAGTGACAGTACCTTTTTGTCTTCCCTTATGTCTTGGGATGAAATATTACTTACAATCCTCCTGGCCGTCTGGGAAACTGATGGGTAAGAAAACACGGAAAAAGAGTAAAAGGCAAAATCCTCCCCATGCTCTTGGCATGGGAAGGTAGGGATGAGGGCCAGGTGGCAGGCAGGGGAGGCAGACTCACTTACTCATCTTGCTTCAACCTCTCTTGCAAGCTGGTGGCTTTAATGACAGGCTAGGAGTTTAGTTGTTTCCTGGAGACAGCATCTCTTGTGGATGCAGAAAGAGATGCTGGGGTTTGGTATGGTTCAAGAAATGTGGGGGGTGGTGTGTCCAAGAGGATTACCACCTCAGGAAAGGGGCTTTCTCACTTTCCCGTAGTGGAACACTCACCTTGTGGTTGGAGATGTTATTGTTATGGCAGTACATGCATTCCCTCCTTTTTCCTGGTACCAGATACCATTTTCCGTTAAAAGAACCATCCTCTCTCTCCTTCAGCACCAGTATCGGAGTGGGAAAAACAGAGCGGTAGTTGCTAAACAGCTCTTTCCCCATGTGCTGCCGTTTTACAAGATGCACAGCAGAAGTGGCCAAAAGGCATGCCTTTGCATCATCTTGCAGTTTCTGTTGATGGAGCCCAAGAAGGAGTTTCATGTAACATTCTGTCCTCCTTCTTTGGAAGGGTCCCTCAGCACCAGAAAGGAGGCAAGAGGCTCTGGCAAGGTCAGAGCCCTGACTGTGCATCTGGTTGCATTCAAAGATGGAATGCAAGCCAGTATGAGCTTGGAGGCCCACATGAACCCCAAGATCCAGTTAGCTCTGGCAACACAATAAAAGACAGCCAAAGGCTAGGGAGAAATGAATCCTAATGATATTGTTCAAACCCTTGGATTAAGTTCTGCCTGAATTATGACCCTCATTTCAATTGCATTTCTGTCATCCAACTAAGTTGTTTTGCTGGGGTGTGTGGGGGGGAGCCCTGGCTGGTAGGGTGCCGCAGACTGAGTTATTATTTCTTCATCCTTTTTTGATTATTTCATTTCCTATGTTTCTGTAATGTAATCGAAGGATGTATGGACTACAAGTTATTTCTCATTCCTACTCTCTTTTATAGCCAGTCAAAATTCCTTATAAAATTTTACAGTGCATAAATACCCGGGTTTTTAAATTTTTAAATTTTTTGCTGTTGTTGTTGTTGTTGATGATGATGAATGATTGGCAGCTGGCCATGCTATAGGTTGGGCCAATGGTGCTTATCATGTTCTCATCCTCTAAGTCTTTCCCAGTCACCTTGTCAGGCTCCCTTGAAGAGACACCATGACCAAGGCAACTCTTATAAAGGACAACCTTTAACTAGGGCTGCCCTACACTTTCAGAGACTCAGCTTGTTATCATCAAGGTAGGAGCATGGCAGCATCCAGGTAGGCATGGTGCAGGAGGAGCTGGGAGTTCTACATCTTCATCTGAAGGCCACTAGAAGAAGACTGACCCTTCTACACTGGCTGGAGGTTCAAAGCCATGGTGACATACGTCTTCCAACAAGGCCACATCTACTTCAACAAGGCCACACCTCCTAATAGTGCCACACCCTGGGTCAAGCATATTCAAATCACTATAAGTAACTTAAGCTGATGATGTGGTTACCCTGCCATACAGTAAAGAATCAGAAGTGAACCCAGAAGGCCTGGCAGAGGGGTACTGTGATGGCATTGAGGACTTTGTTTCATCTGACTTCTTGCTCAGTTATCTCAAATGTGGGTTATCAATCTGAAGGTCTCAGGAGCTTGACAAAGAGTTCAGGTAGAAAAGACAAAAGTCCAGGGACAAACATCACATTTAACTTAGTAAGTCTTCTAATAATCTTTCCAGAAATCCTGCAAAGGAGTCTGGGAAATACAGTTTCTTAGCTGGGGTTATGGATAGTCCAAATAGCATTCTTTTAGTGAGGAATGTGGGAATGGGTATTGTCTGGGTCAGCTGACAGCCTCGTCTACAGGGAGAACAGGCATTGAAAGTCACATCTACACAATGCTGAATACTTTCTTAACATATCTAACAGTTTGTATCTGTCCTGTATGTTTTCGGCTGTTGATATTCTCTATGATGTTTTTGGCAGGCCCTACATCTCTTTTCTACAGTTCCCCGTTTTCTGAAGTTTCTGAAGCTCATCCATATAGTTTTATTGAAAGTTACAAGTAGATTATGTGCTTCTCTTGGCAATGATACTATTTTATATATTTAGAACATGGCTGGACTAATAGCATGCTAGAGGTAGCTCTACTGGCCCTGAGAAACTGCTAGGAACTTTTACATTTACTTATTATGCATGTGTGTGTGTGTGTGTGTGTGTGTGTGTGTGTGTGTGTGTGTGTGAAAGAGAGAGAGAGAGAGAGAGAGAGAGAGAGAGAGAGAGAGAGAGAACACATGTTCCATGGTGCACAGAGGTCACACAACAACTTGTGGGATTTGGTTCTCTCATTCCACCATGTAAGTCCCCAAGATTGAACTCAGGTTATCAGGCTTAGTGGCAAGCACCTGTACTTACTGAGCAATCTTAGCAGCCATAATTTTTAGCAATTTTTAAACCATCTGATAAACATTGCAAGCATTATAAACTGTGTAAATTTACAATGAAATAAGTTATAGTCATGAGCACTATGATGTCATTTTGGTCAATGATAGACTATACATGGTAGCCAATCCCATGGATTAGTGCATTTAGTGACACTGAGTCGCCTTACTTGGTATAAGGACACTGTTATGTACTTCTCAGCATGCATCTCTAGTCTCTTCACAAATAGTTCTGGGAATGAAGCAAAAGGACGGAGCTAGATTCCTCTCATCCTGTACCGAAACAATCTATAGTGCATCAAATACTTTAATGTAGGACCCAAGACTCTAAAACTGTTAAGAAAAAAAAAAAATCACTGGAAAACCACTCCTATACACACACACACACACACACACACACACACACACACACACACACACACAAGGATTTTCTGAGAATGACTCCAAAGCTTAGAAAATAATACCAAGAATCAACAAATAGGAACATGTGAAATTAAAAAGCTTTTGCACAGCAAAGGGACAGTGAAGAGACAGGAGACAGCCCTCGGAATGGGAGAGAAATTCTCACTAGCAATACTCCTGACAAAAACCAGACTAAGAAAAAAATCCAAAAAGTACAATCTGTAAAGGGTTAATAAAATAAATAGATAGCTCTTGAAAAGTGAAGTGGGTGAACCATAAAGTTGGAGAGCGTGAGAAGATTCCAGAGAGATGCAAATCAAAGCTACATTAAGATTCCCTCTCACTGGTTGTATAGCCAAAGGACACTAAGTCAAAATACCACAGAGATCCCTGCACATCCATGGTTATCACAACTCTTCTTATAGCAGCTAGCTTATGGAGTTAGCCAGTTACCTGTTAACAGAGAAATGGATATAGATAATGCAATATACAGACACAGTGGAGTTTTATTCTGCCATAATGAAGAGTGAAATGATGCCGTTTGCTGCAAGATGGGACAGATTATTCTATGAAATAAGGTCAGATATAGAAGACAAACAGCACATCTACTTCTCACTGCACTGGACTAGAATTCATAACTACATAAACTGTCTACTTATAGCTATATTATTTATCACCTGTTTATCTGTTATATAATATCTATCTATCTATCTATCTATCTATCTATCTATCATCTATCATTTATTTATATATATTATTGATCTTCTGTCTATCTAATCAAACATCTATATCATCTACTATCTTTTTATGTATTAATTTATGTATTATATATTTACTATCTCTCTAACCTATCATCTATATTATCTATTTACTATCCATCTACCTATCATCTATTATCTATCATCTGTTATCGATCTATCGATATTTATTAATCATCATTATCATCATCATCAGTCTATTATCTGACATGAAAGTCAAAAAGGAATAAAGGAAGAGAAGAGACCATTAGGAGGAAAGGGAAGTGGGGGTCTCCATTTGATTTCCAGGGTAGCCAGACCAATTTACACGCTATCAGCAGTATATAAGAGAATGGGAAGGGTGACAGTGGTCAAAACACATGTTATATGTGAATGAAATTATGAGAATCTAGCACTACATAGGCTAACAGAAAATTAAATAAAAATTAAGATATAAAAAGCATGCATTTCCATCTGTGAAGGTTTGAATGAGAAAAGCCCTTTATAGGCTCAGATATTTGAGCTCCACTTTGTCCCTCGTGGTGGAACTGTTTGGGGAGGTTTAGATGATGCAGCCTTGCTGAGGAAAGTATGTCACTGGTGGCAGGCCTTGAGAGGGCATAACCTTGTCCTGCGTCTAGCTTGCTTTCTCTGAATGGTGCTTATGGTGGAAGATAATGACTTCTTAGCTTCCTCCTCCCGTGGCCCTGCCATCCTGATTCCAGATCTCCCTGCTAGGAAGGACTCTTAGTTGGAACAGTAAGTCCAAATAAATTTCTTTTATAAGTTACATTGGTTATGGTCTTTTTGTTTTTCCTGAGCCATAGAAAAGTAGCTATAAAGCAGGGCGTGATGGTGCACACCTTTGATCCCAGCACTCGGGAGGCAGAGGCAGGTGGATTTCTGAGTTCGAGGTCAGCCTGGTCTACAAAGTGAGTTCCAGGACAGCCAGAGCTATACAGAGAAACCCTGTCTCAAACTCCTGCCCCCCTCCAAAAAAAAAGAAAAAAAAAAAAAGAGAAAAGTAGCTATATACCATTATTAAGTGACATATGGCAGAATATTAAAAACAAAGGTAATAAATAATCAAAAATTCATTCTTCATTGTTCTGCTCTGTTTTGGCTCTTCCGATGAAGTTCTTGTGCTTATTTTAATCTGCATGGTGAAAATTCTAGTGTGCAATTGTAATCTCTTCCCATTTTGTGATCAGTGAGCGACATGCCAGCAGATAGAAAGGCCTCTGCTGGCAGTGGTGACACCTTGAAAATTAGCAAGCACAACCAAATCACAAGGTACTGTTTTGCTGATTGTCTCTTTAGATCAGGAGTGTCCAACCCACAGCACATGAACCACATGTAGCTATGAATGCAGTCCAACAGGAAATGGCAAACTTTTAAAAAACATTTTGAGTTGTGTGCATGTGTGTGTGTATGTGTTTAACTTGATTGTGTAGTTCTTATTAAAATACCATGCAAAATAAACATATGTAAACTTTAACAACCCACTGGCTATGGACTGGACTCCCCCTGAAATTTTAATGTGTAGCCAAAGACAATTCTTCTTTGACCAACTGGGCCTAGAGAAGCCAACAGGTTGGACACCTGACCTAGATGTAGGAAAGTGGCAGAGAAAATTTCTAAGGATGTAGCCCCCCACCCCTGTTAGCCGTTTTCTTCTCATAGTACAAGAAATCTGAGAAATGTTCGTGGCAGATCTGTGTGCATGTATCCATGTCTGAGATTAGTCAAGGGTGAACTTGACCCTCTGGTACTTTCTCCTATTCATATCTCCACCAAGGAGAGCTGAAAATGAGGCCTTCAGAGCTCTTGTATGTTTAAGCACTCATGGTCTCCCTCATTTGCACATGGCCTTTCTCTTCTCAGATGCACGCATGCTTTCTGAGAACAAATCCGATTCCCAGAGACGATGTTATATAGAAAAAAAACTGCAAAATAGAATATTGATGATTAGGCTTTTGTCTGTAGGGCTCCTGCTCTTAAAACAAAACCTTCCTAGAAATTTGTCCATTTCATCCAGATTTTCCAATTTTTTGGAATATAGCCTTTTGTAGAAGGATCCGATGGTGTTTTGGTATATGCCCCAGTACAGGGCCAAGATGTGGGAGTGGGTGAGTAGGGGAGCCGGGTGGGGAATGGGGGAGGGTATAGGGGACTTTCGGGATAGCATTTGAAATGTAAATGAAAATATCTAATAAAAATTGAAAAAAAAAAAAAAAACCTTCCCCAGAATGGCACACAGACAGTGCTCACATTTTCATTCCTCCCCATCCCCTATGCATCTGTCCCTGCAGTGCCACTGAAGATACAAAACCAAACAAGGACAAACAAGCAGCATGCTCTCAGGAAGGACGCATCTGTGGACAGAGCTGTAGGCTCTCGGGACTTCCTTAGCTTACTGGATGAGTTCACACCTGCTAAGCTGTAGGAAACTGAGTTTTCTGTCACACTGCTCTTACTTAAGCAACAAGCCATTTACACTTCATGTTCAGAATTTTGTTTGCTATGTCTTTAAGATAGGGTCTCACTACGTAGCCAGGTTGATTTGGAACTTCCCATTCTCCTGCCTCAACCTCCTAAGTGCTGGAATTATAAATATGCACCACTGCACCTGGCTTCTGGCTAGAGATTTTGTTGAGATTTTTTTTTTTTTATTTATGTGTCTGTGTGAGTGAATGCCACATGTGTGTGCATACCCACATAAGCCAGAGAGGGCACTGGGTCCCTTGGAGGTGGATAGTGGGGATGATGGTGGTGGTGATGGTGGTAGAGATGATGATGATAATTTTGGGCAAGCACTGTTGGTTTCCCAACTGTTCTTTCTTTGTTGATCCTTTTTCTCACTTCTCATAACCTCCCACTACTCACTGTTGATGATACTCTGATTTTGCTTCCTTTTTTAACTACTTAAGAAAAGCGAGCTTCTTCTCAGCTTCAGGGCCCTGGTTATTCCTGGCTTAGGTGAATTATGGTGATGCCCTCCCCTTTGCTGGTGATTTGCTAGATTTAGGTAGTACACATTACTCACTTTTGACCTGTAAGAATCAGCATGATTCTATTTTGGAGTTTTTAGGAAAAGCTTCTTGTTGAAAACAGGAGAATTGGGGAGGCAGTATGTTGTCATCTGCCTGTTCGATCTGAAATAATCCAGGCATCTTATGACTGCAGGAGAGGTATGGAAGACCAAGAATGGCAGAGTAGAGAGAAGGAAAGAGCCCAGAGGCTAGAAGATGTTAAATAAGTGACCCAGAGATGTCCTATCCTTGAGCATCTAGTTGTGTGATACAATGAAATTCTTTACTGTTTAGGCTTCTTCCTGTTGGATCCTCCATTACTTCCAGCTAAAAGGATCTTAACTGATTTAACTCTTCTTCTATCATAAAGGTTATGATCCTGAAAAGCCATTTATTCCTTGGCATATCCAATAAATATTAATGGAAGTGGTATGCGACAAGCATTGCTAGGTGCAGAGGATACAGTAGAGAGAAGGAAAGAAAAGGCTCTGGCGGCATGGGCTGTGCTAGAGACAGAAACTCTGTGGGCAGAGCACAGTGAACGCTGGGGAGCAGCCAGGTAAGAGATAGCTAGGGATGAAATTACACACGGAACTGCAGGTCATGTTGAATATTCTAAATTTTATCCTATAAAAGGTAAGACACATTGAAGAATTTAAAATGAGGTAGATATGGTCAGATTTACATTTTAAAAGGACACCCTGGCTTCTTCATAGAAAAATCATTGCAGAATTCTAGCACAGAGAAAGAAAAGAGTTTCATTGAAGTTCAGTGGGAGATGAAGTTGATTTAAAAAAAAAAACTTCAGCAGTCACAGAAATAGAGGTGATTATGTGACTTTGTTTCTAATTTAGCAGAGGAGTTATTAGATATGATGGTCAATTAGGCCTGTGTAACAGGGAGAGAGATAGCTGTGGAACACTGTTTGAGAAAAGACCATTAAGACGTTCCAATGTTCAGCCAACTTTTTGTTTCTGACCACACAAATTATGCAATTTCAGCATATATGATTATGGGATTTTAAGATGGTGGTGGCACATGCCTTTAATCCCAGGACTCAGGAGGCAGAGGCAGGCAGATCTCTCTGAGTTCAAAGCTAGCCTGATCTACAGAGTGAGTTCCAGGACAGGCAGGGCTACGCAGTGAAACCCTGTTTCCAAAACCAAACCAAACCCCACCCCACCCCACCTCACCCCACCCCACCCCACCCCACCCAACCCAACCCAACCCAACCCAACCCAAACAAAACAAAACAGGGGATGGAGAGATGACACATCAGTTAAGAGCACTGACTGCTGTTCCAGAGGACCTGGGTTCAATTCCAGCATCAATATGGCAGCCCACAACTGCTTGTAACCACAGTTCCAAGGGTCTGACATCCTCACACAGACATACATGCAGGCTAACACTAATGCATATAAAATAAATATAAATAAATTATTAAACAAAAACCCCAAAACATAAAAAAGGAACAAAATGAATGGGGAGTTGTGTCTGGGTTCCCAGTCTCATGTCAGGCTTCTAGTGATGTGGACTAACTTCAAAGCTACTTCCTGTGGCAGAGCCTTCAAAAGGACCCTAATTTTACTTCTTTTACCTTCCTTCATCAGCACAGTTCTAGACCAGGCCACTATATAAATATAGTGCTACATATTATATATTATATACTGATTATATAAATCAGCGCTACAGGCTTCTATCATCTTCTGGTGGAGATACCAATAAGACAGTTGGGTCTGGGGACTAGGGACTAGGAGAGAGTCTAGGATTACAGATATCAATTTACATTAGAGTGAGTGACCAGGTGAGCAGCCATGTCAGGGGTTTTAAAAAGACAGAGCATGTGAAATGTTCAGAAGGCTGAGATGTCACTGCTTGGAAGACTAAGAAAACTAGCTAAATAATAAGAACTACGTGGTATTGGCATAAAAACAGACCTTGAATCACTGGAGTGGAATTGAAGACTCAGACTCTTGGGCATATACCCAAAGGATTATACTATTACAGAGACACTTGATCAACCATGATTACTGCTGCTCTTTTCATAGTAAGCAGAAATTGTAAGCAAACTAGATGTGCCTCAACAGAAGAATGGATAAACTGTTAAAAAATGAAACTGTGCAATTTGAAGGTAAATGGGTGGAACTAGTGTGGTAATCCAGACCTCAAAAGACAAATGTGGTCTGCATTCATTTATATGTCAACTCATTTATATTTCAAGATCAGCTGTTAAGTCTTCAATAAGCAGGTACAATCCATATAACCACAGAACTTAGGTATAGAGTAAGGGGCAGTGGGAGAGTCAGATTTCTCTAGGAAAAGGAAATAGAATAGATCATATGGATGGATGAGAAGGGGGGCTGCAACAGGAGGGTTAAATGGGGACAGTGAGGAAAGAGGAGGCAGGGGGGAATAGGATGAGGGGCAGCTAAAACTAGGAGCCATTTAAGGGGTTATATGGAAACCTCTAGTAGCTTTCGAAAATATATACATATACAAAGTTGCTGTGAATGTAGTCACCAAATAATGGGGGAGAGGCAACCCCAAATGGACATCTTTCATAACCATATAAGCCTCCAGTTCTGGGAATGGGTTACATTTAATTGAGCTGTTGGCCAAAGGGGCTCTATAGAAAGTCCCAAACAACCTACGCTATTGTCAAGGGTACTGGTTGCTTTCCAGAAAATTATAGTAAAGCCCAATTGCTGGAGACAACACCCCCATAGCTCATTGACCATAGAGAAGTCAAGCTAGTGCCTACCCAGAGCCTTCACTTCTACTGACTAGTGTTCATGGTACTGGAAGGTACCCTGAGGCTAACAGGAGAAAGGAAAACACCAACCTAGCTACAGACCCTTCTATTACAATGGTGTCCTGCCTGCAAGAGGTGCTAGTTCACTGGTGGCACAAAGTTTGTGGGAGCATCCAAGCAATGCCTGATTAAATTTAAGAGCCACTCCATGAGATGGAACCTATTCCCAATGTTATTCAGGGAAAAGCTAAATACTACTGTTCTAACAACAACAACAACAACAACAAAACAACCAACCAAACAAACAAAAAACAAAAAAACCAACAAAAAACAAAACTGAACCAAAAAACCCCAAACCTCTAAGACCCTAAACAAACTATCTTCCCCAAAATCAACAAGAAATGTAGAGAGAGATAAAATGACTCTTAATGACATTTTGCTATACTCATAGATCAGTGCCTTGCTCAGCCATCATCAGAGGAACCTCCTCCTGCTATAGAGGGGAAACAAATACAGCGACCTACCAATGCAGAGAGTTAGAAATATTGGAACATTCAGTTCTAAATAAGATATCTCCATCAATTCCCTCTCCTCAGAGTTCAGGGAACCCTGCAGAACAGGGCACAGAAAGAGTGTAAGAGCCAGAGGGACTGGGGAACATTAAGGAAACAAGGCCTTCAAAACAGATCAGGACAGATGCAAATATGAACTCACAGGGACTGTGGTAGCATGCACAGAGCCTGCACAGTTCTGGACCAGATGGGGTCCCAGCACTGAGAGGGGAAGTGGACACAAGCCAACATCCCTAACCCAGAAGCTATCTCCTATTGATGACCACTCGCAAATGAAAAATTAGTTTTCTCAAAGAAGTCCTGCATATCCAAAGTGGCAAGATCTCCATGACAGTCCAACAACAGGATAACCCAGAAGAGTCCCAGTGAAGATCCAGTATTGACAGACTGTGTAGTAGAAGCCAAAGGCTTCAAACCAGACCAATAACTCATCGGAATGAACATTCGTAAGTAGAACTGTTTGGGCAAAAGAGTATACTGTGCCATACTACAGCCTCCACGATGCTATGTTTTTAAGTTTAATTTTATTTGTTTTTATTTTTTATTTCTTTGGGGAGAAGTTTGCAAAGGCGGAGGGTAGATGTGGAGGAATGGGGAGATGCATGGTATTGGGGTGCATGATAGGAAATTCACAAAGACTCAATAAAAAGTTTAAAAAAGAGAGAACTGGGGCTGGTGAGATGGCTCAATGGGTAAGAGCACCCGACTGCTCTTCCGAAGGTGATAAGTTCAAATCCCAGCATCCACATGGTGGCTCACAACCATCCGTAACAAGATCTGGCGCCCTCTTCTGGAGTGTCTGAAGACAGCTACAGTGTACTTATATATAATAAATAAAATAAATCTTTAAAAAAAAAGAGAACTAATATTGAGTATAGTTACTGACATAAACACACACAGATTAGATAAGGAATCTTTCAAGTCTTTAAAAACAATGTGCTATATTATCATTTAATCAATTTGGCATAAACGTATGTGGGCTGTGCATGTTTGGTGGTGGATGGAAAAGGTTCATGCTTAGGTGTTAGCTGATTCAACTTATTGTTGCTCTTACGCCCTACAGAGTCCTTAAGTGTATGGTGTAACTCGATTTGCTTGAACTCATGTTGTTATAAAAATGATATGCCTTCCTGTTGAGAATTCCCTCTGCATATTAATGAAGGTTGAACACTTTAATAATAGCGCTATGTCCATCTCTGGCCATAGCACTTAATGCTTAAAGAGGAGCTGGCCTCAAATACAAGATTCTACTAACTTATATATACCTTATGCTTACACATTTCACATAATCTGTCATCCTTAAATCTTTTTCAGGTTCTGGCCCCAGGTTATATTTTGAGCAATATAAATATATTTAAATAGACGGGAGACTGCAAGTCTGGCCACAGGGATGACAGCAAAGATATTTCCAGCATTATTTTTAAATACACTAGTGTTCTTTTTGAATAGTTGTAACCCAGGGTCATCTTGCCCACCTGGAAGAATTGCGATTTTCTTGATAAGCATGCAGAGGACTGACTTAATGGCAGACCAGGACTTAATGGCAGTTGTGACCCCGTTCTGCCCATTTGAGTGACCCCTTTGATGGCTGTTTTTTGAAATGGGGATGGACCTGATGACTGTAAGTCAGGTCGTCTCCTGTTGTTATGGGAATGGAGGCCAATTAGAGGTGAATCAACATTTGCAGAAACTTTCTCAGTATTTCCAAATGTCAATGACGGCACAGAATTTTCCTCGTCACAGTTTCTAATAAGTCCTGTTGGTATACCACCTGTCTCCCAGCCCTACCAGAGGCAGCCCCGTCTTTAACTAAATTCTACTTCATATAAAGTGAAATTCCCTAGGCAAGTTTATTAGTAATAAACTTTACAGCATCAGTTTCATCAGTTCAAGCTTCCTCTGCATCAGTGTCTGGGGAAGTATGGCCGAGGATGAGAGAAACATGAATTCAGGTCCGATAAATAATGACGGAGGACCCAGTTCACAGACCGGGGTCAGAAGGGCCCTGGCCTTTGAGATGCCTCCGTCTAGCAGATCAGTAAGAAGACCTGTAAGCTTACTGCAGAGCAGAATGGATGTGAAGCCCAGTGGTTTAGGTCCAGAAGATGTGGGGGATGAAGATGTGCATCTAGCAGGGGATGGGTGGGGGATGAGGGAGCTGAGAAAGCTCCTGCCTTCATGGGAGTTTGTTGTCAGTGCAAAAGAAGAATAAAGGGTTGGGCTATTTGGCAGTATGTGGTGGGATCCAAAAGGAACAGAGACTGAATCTAGACTAAAGCCAAGGCTTTCTCGAGGTCGGACAAATGAAGGTTCAGATCCAGGACTGATAGAACAAAGCTAATCTCTACCTAATATTGTTTGGTTTTTCTGAAAAAGAAAAAAAAAAAAAAGTCACGACAGAAGACATATCAGTTCATTCTCTCCAAAGGCTGGAGCATTACTGAGAGTGTTTGACACACAATTCTTGTCACACACAGCTTTGACACAGAATTCTTCAGCTCTCAAAGCAGCCCAAGCTTCTGACGGCTCCCTTCCCCCACAGACCAGCACCGTGTTTCCTTTGGTATATATACAAAGCTCTATTGCCATTTTCTGCATTACAAAGGCAAATAAAGGCACACAGAAAGCAGGTTAAGAGTGTAGGTAATGAGGAGAGATTAACAGCCTGAGCAGGTAGCTTTGTGGGAAGTGACCACTGTGTTTCATAGATGAGTACTGGCCAGAATCTGGCAGGGAGGCACGCTGCTTTCAGCGTTAGTCAGCAAGCCCTCATAGTGGTTTTATGATTGTTTATTAATTCCCCATCAAATCTGGATAATAC
Organism: Mus minutoides; assembly: GCA_902729485.2. Lineage (NCBI taxonomy): Eukaryota > Metazoa > Chordata > Mammalia > Rodentia > Muridae > Mus > Mus minutoides. Next base: position 16,162 of record CACVCL010022031.1, on the reverse strand, counting down.
TATAAGCATAAAGCAGCAAGCTTAAAATCAGAAAAAAAAATGGAATTTACCCCCAAATCATGACAATGTACCTTGGAGGGTTTTATCAATGCTCATCTTGTTTATTAGGGAAAAAGTGATGTCTATAAGGTAAACCCAAAATCACATATTTTGTTAGTTCGAGGAAAAAAAAAAACAAACCAAATTGGGGGAAGTGTTTAAAGATCTTAACACTCATCAAACAACTCATTTACTACCTATTAAGATTTTCCTGATCCAGAGTGCATTTGGAAGGGGGATGGCCTTTGGGATCATGGGTCTATACCATCTCCCCTTTCAACCTGTGTTTACAGTGAGCTTCATGGATTGGCAGTCTATTGATGCGTATGCGTGCGTGTGCGTGTGTTTAAAGCTTTTGTTAAATTGGATTTTTGTAGCAATCTTACAGGAGGATTTGTGGAATCCTTTCCAGATATGATAGTACATTATCGTGAAAGCTTTGCCGCTCCTTCTTATCTGTGTAGGCAGAAGGGTCACAATGGATTGCATATGAGGATTAAAACCAGCCTGCCCTGGAGCAGAGGAAACCGAATGGATTACACAAAACATTTGAACAAATGCCGAGGTCCTGGCTTGCCTTTATCTAATACCGCTGAGATTTCGCAGAAGTGTTCTGAGAACATCATTTGGTGGGAAGCAGAAATCAGATAGGGAAATTCCCACAGTGCCAAGGCTTAGCTGATGTAAAACATCATACATAGTAACACAGTTGCGGCAACCATTTAAGTTCCCTTCCTCCTGCTAAGATAATGCTAGAGAAATTCCCAGCTCCTCCTGCACCAGGGAAATTGAGCTCCCAACAGTCTGTGCTGTGTCTTTCTCTCAAAGGGAGCACTCACCTTGTAAGTGGGAACCAGCCTAGCCCTGGCAGCTTCTGGATCCACCTTTTGCTGGTAATTGACTATATTAAATCTCCAAGATGGTAAGACCTGAGACTTGTATTGCTGGCAACCTTGGAGAGTTACTAAGGACAACTTTCGTTGCCTCCTTTTGAAGACACAGATGGCTTTATGCAATAAAAGGTGTTTGCAAGTTATCAGTGGTAAGGATAAATAATCACGCTTTAAGGCATAAGTAATTAAGGTACTATAAGGACCTTTAAAAAACTCCAAATTACAACCAGCAACATCTGACTCTGTAAGTGTGTAGAATAATTTATATAGGTGAGAGCAATAAACTGCTAAGAGCTGATGAGGCGGAGGGAAAAAGAACAAGCATGCTTTAGAAGCCCTGTTCACTTAGAGAGGCAAGTTAAGTTTTAGGGGGTGGGGGGGGGCAGGTGAGATGGTTCAGCAGGTAAAGGTGCTTGCAGCCAAGCCTGATGACCTGAGTTCAATTCTCAGGACCTATGCTACGGAAGAAGAGAACCGACTCCCACAAGTTGACGTTTGATCTAAATAAATAAATATTTTAGTATGGGCTGGGAGATGGCTCAGTGGATAAAGTTCTAACAGTTGCAAGTATGAAGGTGTCACTTAGGATTCTCGGCGTCCATGAAAAAGTGAGGCTGAGAAGCAGAGAAAGGGGCAAGTTGGCTAGCTAGACTAGCTGGGGTTAAGCGAGCCACAGTGTAGTCCCTCAATAAATAAAGAGGAGAGGAATGGAGGCAGACAATCAGCATTAACTTTGGGCCTCCATATGCATGCACACACGTGTACACTCCCACATTCGAGCCCCCACACTTGCAAACACAAATGAACACATGCATAGACACCCCACCCCCACCCCAACACCACCACATGCATGCACAGAGATTGTCCCAAGTCAATCCACAGGGAAGAGCCTGCTAAAGTGCTCCGTGCGTTGTAATGGGGAGGAGAATTTTCAGAGTATTCCCAAGGGAGGAAAGTTTAAGAACCATAGCAGCACAAAGTCTTTAGGGAATGATTAGTGTTCAGATTTGTTTCTCATGCATCACACAACACTGAAACGTGGCACTAGCTTTGGCTACTATAACAAATGCTTGTGATAATCAACTTATAAAGAAATATATAGTTTAATTGGCCTATGGTCTTGGAGCTCTCAGGCCCCGTTGCTGTAGACCACTGCTAGCTCATCATTGCAGGAGCTGGTGCTGGAACAAAGCTATTCACAGCAGGGAGATCAAATAAAGAGAAAATGGGGAAGACTTGGCTCTAACAGACCCTTCCAGTGCTACCCACATTAACCTAAAACCTCTAACAAGACCTTTTCTCTTTCTGCCAGATCTTAATAGGGCCAAGCTGGGAATTAAGCCCTTAACTTATGGGCCTTTGGGAGACATTTCAGTTCCAAATTATAGCAATCTTTATTCCTTACATTTTGGGTAGAAATCAAAGAAAAAGGAAAAGGTTCATTCTCTGCCCCAGAACTGCCACAGAGTGACAAGAAGAGCAGAGGACCCTCCCTCCCCCATCATCCTGCCTGAGATCCAGCAATCCCCAGCCAGAAAGGCAAGGCCACCCATAGAGGGAGCTGTCCAGATGGCCACCTCCTGATCTCAGAGTGTGTCTCAACTGCACTTGACTGTGGATCCCTGAGAGGTATTCTCTTTCTTCCCAGGTTCATGGATCAGCAGAACCAGTACCATCCAAATCAACATATGCCAAAGGTAGTCTGCAGATTCAACATAATCCACATTGAAGCTAGTAATGGCATTCTTCTGGGACCTAGAAGAACAATCATAGGAAAGGAAAACACAGACCTAGGATTGCCAAAGAAACTGTGAGCCAAAAGAGAGGATGGAGAGATGGCTCAGTGGTTAAAGGTTGTACTGTTGCGAAGGACCTGAGCTCAACTCCCAGCACCCAGTTCATAACTTCCCATAACTTTAGCTCCAGGGAACATGACACCCTTTTCTGGACACCATGGGCACCTGCACTAATACATCCCTCACAAATACACATAATAAAAAAATAAAAAAGAATCCTTATGTTGGGCATGGTAGCACACTACTGTAATCTTAGCTCTTTGGAGACAGTGGCAAGAGGATTGCAAGTTCAAGGCCAGCCTCTGCTGTATGGTATGGGATTAGCTTTGGTTATGTAACAAGACTATTTAAAAAATTAACAATATCCCATTTTAAATTACATTACAGAATCACAGCAACAAAGCCAGCAGGACACTGTCACAAAAACAGGCATGGGACAATGGAATTAAATAGAGAACCAATAGCTACCTGAATGTCAACAAAGAGCCAAATATATTTGCTGGGGAAAAACATGCTATCATGTAAACAGATGGTGCAGAGAAAAATGGATGCCCATGTGTGGAAGGCAGAAATGACGTGCCTCTCACTTGATATGAAACCCATCTAAGTGAATCCAAAACTTAGATGCAGAACCAGAAGGTCTAAAAGCATAAGAGGGAACCCAAGGTCTAGGCCAGGACTTTCTGAGCAAGACTTCTATAGCTCCGCAAACAAGAACAAGAAGTGACAGATGGGATTGCATGGGATTAGATTGAAAAGAGGAAAGGGAGCAACTAGGACAGTGAGCAGAAGACAGCTTACAGAATGGGAGGCCTACAGCTTACAGAATGGGAGGCCGACAGCTTACAGAATGGGAGGCCGACAGTTTACAGAATGGGAGGCTGACAGCTTACAGAATGGGAGGCAGCCAGCCTACAGAATGGGAGGCCGACAGCTTACAGAATGGCAGACAGCCTACAGAATGGGAGGCCGACAGCTTACAGAATGGGAGGCCGACAGCTTACAGAATGGGAGGCAGCCAGCCTACAGAATGGGAAGCAGACAGCCTACAGAATGGGAGGCAGCCAGCCTACAGAATGGGAAGCAGACAGCCTACAGAATGGGAGGCCATCTTCACTGGCTGCTCACCTGACAGGGGATTGATGTGCTGAATAAAGGAGTAAACAGATTAGCAACAGAAGAGCAAACAATTGACTTACGAAAGGGGGAAAGGAACTCATCGGTTCTCCAAAGAAATATAAATGGCTAATCCTTACATGAAATAGTTTAACATATTTATCAGGGAAATGCAAATCAAAGCTATGCTGAGATTCTGTCTCACCCCAGTTAAAGGGCTATCAGTAAAGAAACCCACATAATTGCTGGCGTGGAAGCTGAGGAGTGTGAATTAGACCAGCAACTATGTAAATGATTAGGAGTTTCCTTAACAAAATCTAAAATTATAACTATCATATGAACCAACCACATCACCCTGGTGTACACACAGGTATATCAGCATACAACAAACATATTTGTATACCCACACTTATTCTACATTAGTAACAATACACAGTTTGGAATCAACCAAAATGTCTATCAACAGATGACTGGACAAAGAACATATGGCATACACACACACACACACACACACACACACACACACATCTATCTATCTATCTATCTATCTATCTATCTATCTATCTATCTATCTATCTATCTATCTTTCAGCAATAAAGAATAGCAAAACCGTGTTCACTGGAGAAGAGATGAACTGAAGATCATCATGGTAAGTGCAATCAATCAGACTCAGGATTTCTAGTCAGTTTCTAGCCAGTTCTCTCAAGTGTTGAATTTACAATAATGGTGTGTAAGTGTCAGGGGGACAGTTAGGGAAAGGAAGGGGACTGTGAAGGAGAAGGAAGAGCCAAGAGGGTAATGGGGGAATATAACTGATGTATGATGTTTCCATATCTGGAATCATCACAGGGAAATGGATTTGTTAAACTTTTTATTGATTCTTTGTGAGTTTCCCATCATGCACCTCCATCCCACTCATGTCCTTGACCATTCATATCTGCTCTTTGACCTTGCAAACTCCCCCCCCCAAACAAATAAAAAACAAAAATTAAAACATAAATAAAACAAAACATAGAAATCATTTTGTCATGGAAGCTGCAGTGTTCCAGTGTGTCCCGTAGAGCACCCTTTTGTCCCACACATCTTTACTTGCAAATGTTCATTGCAATAAGTCATTGGTCTGGTTTGGGATCTCTGGCTTCTGCTACTCTATCAAGACTNCCTGGATGGTAGCTGAGTTGGTCAACTCACCAGATCTCCTGTACTCACACCACTGGGGAGAGCACTCCAGCACTGCCCCAGCTAGCTCACCGAGTGTTGCAGTAGACAGGGGACAGGACCAGCTCTCTTGCTTTCGTGCCCACCAGGGACAACTCACTACTTGTACCAGCAGAAGCAGCTCTACTGCAGGCATAGGGCCAACTCTCCCAAGTGTTGCAGCATGTGAGGTGCTGGGTCAGCTCTCACACCATCCAGGATGGCTCACCCATAACTTTGCCATCAGAGTCACCTCCACTCTCTGGATGTCTTTTCCTGCCTGCTCTGCTATGTGTGGTAGCAGGTGAGCCTCTAGGTGTCTGGTACACAGTGCCAGCCTCACTTGTCCAACAATCTTAGGAGTCATCACTACAGATATAACAGTCCAATAGTCCCTGGTATGGCACATACTCTGCAACCCCTAATCAGAATACAACTTCATTTAATCATTGCAGACTCACAGAGATACATGAAGGTCTACACTGTCCTGTAGAGGATGGAGAGCATAGTATACTATAGTGTGTTGGCCACAGACTCACAGCTCAGTGTGTTGTACAAGTAGGCTTTGTTTCTGAGGTGATCCTCTGCCAAGTCCTCTCCACACACACTTGCTCTCTACTCTTTCCAATGTATCTTTAAGAATGATTGGTTGAACCTCTCACCTTGTTAAGGTGAGAGCTCTCCATATGAACTCCTCAGGCTCATGGCCTTTTCATGACAGAAGGCATCTCCAGCTCCAATGTCAGCACACTTCTCATAGACCACCTCAGTGCAGCATATGACAAGTGTCTCTGAAGCTATATTTTATCCCACCATTCTCTACTTAATTTCCATGGCCATTCCACTCTCTTGCCCAAAGACAAGAATACTGTGTTTGAAATGCATGTCTTTGTAATTCATCATGTGTCTTCTACACTTTTATTTCTTAGTAGGTTTCACTTAATGAACTCAGAACTAAGCCAGAGCATCCACCACTTTGTGGCAACATACCATTCACATCTTGTTTATCTTTACATCTCACCATGGGCTCAAACGTTTTAATAAGGAAATGACACAGACCTGGAATATTTACAGGGAGGTGACTGATAGGTGTGCTATAGACCAAACTGATTTACACATGGCTATTACACTCTTGGGAATCCCTCAACAACATCTTTTTTTTTTTTTTTTTTTAATGACCCAGCATCTGAACTCATCTTGCAAGTACAGCTCATTAGCAACTTACTCAGGAAAAAAAGAGCAAAGTTTCTTTTCAACGTTATCAGGATGATCCTCCTTCACTATTTCCATTTCAGTATAAACCCTAAAATGAAGTTTTAGGTCACACGTAGAGAAGAAGTGAATATACTGAAGTCTATGTGCACACACATACACACACACACACACACACACACACACACACACACACACATGTTGGGTTTCAGACCCTGAGACAAAGGACTGAGGTGCATATTTTACATATCAAAGGAGACTTGTCCTCCAGTTTCTTCCAGCATCCCTCAGTCCCTACCTGACATACCCTGCCACTAACCTTGAACATTCCAGCCCAGGGTCTGGGCTGCCCTTCCCCCAGAGGCTCTTCCCTAAACAATCCAACATTTTGGGCACCAGCTCTCTCTCCTCTCTTCTTCTCTCTCTGTGAGCTCATCCTTTCTTTCCTGACCCTCTTCTCTCTCCCCATGGTAACTTCCCTGGCCTCAGCCCTTGGGGTTATTGAACTCTCCCAAGAGCAGCTTCCCAATAAACTTGCATTTAATATAATCTAATCTGGCTTGAGTTGGCTTATTTGACTAGTGATGGAGAAATAGAATTATATAAATTTTTGAGATAGGGTCTTGCTACACAGGCTGACCAGGCTGACCTTGTGCTCAGAGTTCTCTTGCCTCAGCCTCTCCAGTTTTGGGACTTTAGATACACCTACTTCCATGCCACACTATAATGAATATTGTTGACTTGTTCTTCGATGATGCTTGCATGGCCTTCAATCCCTGTCACAAAAAGTAACCATATGATGGACCTCATGGCAAATGCCTTTGTATATCTTCTATTCATAGATAAGAGTTTTTCTGAGACCCCCGAAAGTCAGTGTTAGTCCTTATTGGCAAATACCCATTCAATTACACTAGATGTATAGAATTTCCCATTGAAATGCTCTTGCCAGTATACTACAGTCTTAGCCGTGCAGGTGGCCTTCCAGCTCCCACAGGCATCCACACTAATGCTACTTGATAACTTAGCTCTTTCTACCGTGGCATTTATTCTCAAGATAATAATGTGGAGTGTGCTGGTTGATTGCTTGTAATTTGCCTACTGTCTTAACCTTGTCATTTTTCAGGAATTTCCTGTAGGGGTGGGAACTCCAGTCACACTACATTCAGATACTGGTTAATATTTTTTTTTCTCATATTGATCAACCTGTCTAAAAAGTTACTAACCTCATTGTCTGACTTTTGGTTTTGTTGGTTTATCTTTTGGGTTCTATTGTGCTAGTCTAGGTTACCCTCCCTCACATCTCTGATTCCCAAGGGCATGGCATGCCTCCAAACAGAACAATTCTTATACACAATCTGATAGGAAATAGCCTCTGTTTCTTTCCCACTACCGTAATCCAACCCCAAACTTCCTTCCTCTTAGGAACCTTGTCTCTTCATCTCAGCCATTGCTCTTTTCCAGAAAATGTCCCCACAGTTGTGAGTACTGGGCTCCAATCGTGTCTGGACTTGGGGTGGGGGGGCACGACAAGGGATCTGTCCATTCTGTACTCTTTGGCTGCCTGTTCATGGTGCCATTCCCAGGCTGACCTTAGAGAACGTTCAGAACCTGAGGAGGGCAAAATACATTCTTCCTGCTCTGTCTCTGTCCACGGTACCTACCTCTCTCCTCTTCCAGGCTCCTAGTCATCGCAACCTCCAATTTCAAATCTAAATTCATAGGGGTTTCTCAAGGTTTTGTTCTTCAAGCTTTTGTTAACCTCTTCCTGGGGTTGGAACACACCCAAAACTCCACTCAAGGACAAAAGAGCCAATGCTCAGTGTGTCACCTTCTCCTATCTCTTTGTAACGTCTCCGATTTGGCTTTGATGTGAGTTTGGCTATTAGATAATCTAATTTTCTGAGAACCTTGGTTACTCTGATTAAGCAAGAAGGGAGGATGATTGCAGATCAGAAGAAATTGCAGCAAGTGACCATGCTGTGTATTGGAGAGATGCTTCGCAACTTATTTAGTGACTGAATTAAAAAGTACTTACAGGTTGCTTGACAGAATAATTCGAGAAGTGATAAAACTCCAGGTTTGCTCTTAACTACACAAGACTGGTGTCACCAAAATTATGGCATTATAGGCACTTCGTCTTTTTAAGACCACCATAAAGTATTCTAGACTTCAGATAAGGGTCTGTCTGGAGAGAACACTAATAAAAGCCTTCATTGGAACATGCAAATTAGCTGTCGGCAGTGGTGGCAGAGGTGAAGAATGCTGGTAATTTGACTGCGTTTGTTTCTTTTTGTAAGGGGAGGATTTGATCATCTGAAAGCTTCCGTGTGAAGGAAAACACTGTAACAGCAAATCATGTTTTTTTTTTTTTTTTTTTTTTTTTTTTTTTTTTTTTTTTTTTTTTTTTTTTTTTTTTTTTTTTTTTTTTTTTTTTTTTTTTAAAGATTTATTTTATTTTATTATATGTAAGTACACTGTAGCTGTCCTCAGACATTCCAGAAGAGGGAGCCAGATCTCGTTACAGATGGTTGTGAGCCACCATGTGGTTGCTGGGATTTGAACTTATCACCTTCGGAAGAGCAGTCGGGTGCTCTTACCCACTGAGCCATCTCACCAGCCCCCGCAAATCATGTTTTTATGGGAAACAATGAGAAAGCCATTCAATCTCGCTTAGTTGCAACATCAGCTTCTCTGTGCTACAGAACTTCAAAGTGTAATTACTGGGCCAAGCAAAGACAATGAATTTTAAAAAGAAAATCCGTACATCCGAGACGAGCGCACTTCCCAGCATTTCCTTGCTAAATGTAGTACACACCGTTGCTCTCCTATAAACAACCCTTTGCAAAACTAAAGCTTAAAGCTTCAGTAATATTATGGTAAATTTAATATGCTCAGGGAATAATTATTTTTTTCCTTATTGACTATCTGTGCTGGCCATGTGCCTGCTCTTCTCCTAGTAAAGGATGACCTCTGTATTCTGTTATACTAGTGTGTGTTTATGTCCTCATGGGTGTGGGAGGGCACACAATGTGTGCACACATGTAGAGGCCAAAGGTCAAGGCCAGATTTCTTCCTCTATCACTTTCCATGTGATTATTTTTTAAAAATTAAAGTGTGTGTGTGTGTGTGTGTGTGTGTGTGTGAGAGAGAGAGAGAGAGAGAGAGATATGAGGCACCAGGTGAGAGAGTTTGTGTACACATGCATATGTGCATGTGAGTACACATGTTATGGCATGCATGTGGAGGCCAGAGAAGAACATGTAGGAGTCTGTTTTCTTCTTCTACTGTGTGAGTTTGGGCATTAAATTTTATGTTGCTGGACTTGGTGACAGGCATCTTTATCCACTGAGCATCTTGCTGGCCCATTAAATCGTATTTATTTATTTATTTATTTATTTATTTATTTATTTATTTTTGTGGCAGGGTCTCTCCTTAAAGGTGGTGCTCACTCACTCACTCAGCTTGATTAGTTGGATGGAAGCCCCATCTGTCTCCCAAGCATCCACATTATTGGCACCTGCCACTGCACTTAGCTTTTTTGTATCAGTCTTCGATATTGAACTCAGTTCCTCTTGTTTGCAAGGAACACACTTTAATGATGGAATTGTCTCCCTAAGCCACATCAATTATACTTTTGTGTTTATATTTACATGTTTATACTATGATTATTTAAAAAAGAGATCAGTGCATATGCCTTATATCCCATCTAGGCTTTTGAGTACATTTGGGAGACTACACAGGGAATGAGATACTTTCACTGTCTGTGATAGACTACGTGGAATGGAATGGTGTCTGAGCAATTTACTACCTGTACCATCTTGATCAGACTCATTAACTCCTTGCACAGGACACCTCTTTGTCTGTAAAAGGGGAATTGTGGTCTCCAGCCTACAAAGAGGGTGTCCAGAAGGTTAAAAAGGGCATGAATATGAAAGTAGTATTTTAAGGTATGATGTCAAATGTGGACATGAACAGTTTTAATGTAACAAAACAACAATATCAAACAAATGTGTTCCCACCATTGCTAAGGGCTCCCATGTTTACCATATCTCTAATAAGACACACGAGAATGGGTTTTCATTACTAGGGTTTGCATCCTCGTGCATTCTCGGCAAGTACTCTAGCAGAGACTCACACCCTTAAATGCTCTCCTCAGTGGTTTATTTTGAGACTGTATCTTACTAGGTTGCCTAGGCAGGCCTTGAACTTGTGATCCTCTCACCTCAACCTCCAGGCCTATCTGCTCCATGAAGTCCAGACTTACTTTTGTATCAAGATTCACCATGATCAAAGCCCCTGTTTATTTCTAAATTTAACTTTTACAAGTTAACCTTCTTCCTTCTTTTCTGGGATTTATTGACGAACGGACTGAGGGAGAAGAAATGTAGGTACTCAAGCACTTATCCAGGGCAGTTTCTGCTGTCTGAGTCCTTCATTGAAAATACATTTCTAAGTATCGGCATTCATGTTAGTTAATTAGTTAATTATGTGTAAAATGTATCTGACTAGCTTGGTTTATCCTAGCATCAGGATTTCGGCTTGGATCTGAGATACTAAGACTACTGGCCATTACCCAGACTCACTTCACATTCATCTTTGTGGCCAGCCCTCCAGCTATCTGGGGTTTGGTAAACCCCATCAAGGTCAAGTCTTTATTTTTGGATCCTGTAGTCCTTTTATGCCCCACACTCTCCTTTCCCTAAGGCTGGACTTCCAAGGGAAGGCACATGGAACTGGAGTCAGTCAATGGGTTAGAAGGTTTGATTTCATTCATTCTTTGATTTATTAGTAGAAGCAATGGCCTTTAAAAAGACATCTCTACCACTCTGTTTTCATTCAGTTGATATCACCATTTTCAGGAGCGCATTCTATGATTCCCCTGTGCAGTTGTGGTTTAGACTTGAGAAGGCTGGGAGGGAGGCTGGGGCGGTGGGCTTTTGTAATAACAGAGGTTGCATCTAGCTGAATTGGTTTATGTTCGCCCTATCTAGAGTGCACCACAATTCACATGAGCCTGGAGACACTGCTTGGACTAATGATTGATTGGGTCCTCTGAACGGTGCCACAGTTAACTGAAAAATGAAACACCTCCCAGGACTAACATACTCTCTCTTCATTCTATCTTCCATATTGGGACTTCACAGACAGGCTTCTCTTTAATCTCTTTGTGGGTAATATTGTAAGAGAAACCCCTTGTGTTCCTGCTTGCATTTAAGAGATGTATATACTGCAAGTGTCAAGCTGATGAACAACCACCTCTTTAAATACATGTCTTAAAGCGAAATACCTCAGAGACAAATTCTTAAGAAAGATGCATTTCAAACTGAAACTTACAATTCATTTTCACAGCAAAAGAGCCAGGGGTTATTTCCATGCCATATCATTTTATTTTGTGTTTCTAAACATTCTCTGTGTCTTTCCAGACACCTGCTATATGTCTTTGCCTTCATATGCTTTTCAATGTCTTCATGTGTGTGTGTGTGTGTGTGTGTGTGTGTGTGTGTGCAAATGCCAGCAGGTGGTCTACCTACCATAAAAAAATCCCTGCCTTTTTGAGTGTTTAGAATTTCTTCCCCTTAGATGAAGGGTCTAACATTTATACTGTGCCTGCTGTGTATAGGTGCTATGCTTGGTGTTTTATTGATGTTTTTTGGTCTGACCTGTAGTGTGATATTATGAGGTAATGGATTCTCATCTTCATCTGGCAAATGAAAAACAACAACAAAAAACAACAGAAAACATAACCCACCCCTACCAACATCAACAAAAACAAACAAACAAACAAACAAACAACAACAACAACAACAAAACCAACAAAGCAAGTAAAGCAAATCTAATAGGAAGCTTAGAACCTTACAGATGCACAGTAAGTAGAATAGTAGGTGACAAGACTTAGCTTTGAATTCACATGTTAGGCTAAAGAAATATAGAATAAACCAAAGAGCTGGTTTTTCTCTGCTCTCTAGCAGCCACTGTTGAAAACTAATGAGATGAGGTATGGATGGGCTTTCCTGCACATGCCACGCAGTTCTTGAGAAGGTTCGCCAACAGACATCATCTGGAGGTCTTCCAGGAGTCATGTTCTGACACAGTTCAGCTGGAGATCATACCAGATTCTGCAGGCTTAGATTCTACAGGCTTGGATTGATTCTGCAGGCTTTGATTCTACAGGCTTGGATTCTAAAGGCTGCCCTCACCTCAGAAGCCATTTGTAAGCACAGGTTTTGGTGGTCTAGGTTTTGTATGTGTCTCAAATAGGTCACAGAGATATTGTGGGAATAAAATAAACAAAGCATTTGAAAGTGATTTATTATCTCCTCCATTTTTGTATTTACTGAAAGCGATCAATATGTTGAGCAGTGCTGGATACACTGGGGTTCATAACCATGGGAGATTTCTTTTGAAAGAAGCTTAGAGTCCAGTTTAGAGGGACTAGTGTTATTCACAGAAGCCCCTGACCCAAAGCCCCTACAGCCTGTTCACATTGGTTCAAAGAACTGGCAGATGTGGTTGAAGCATCAGCTAGTAAGTGAAATTATTTTGGTAAAGGAACTGAATTTCAAGGTCTTGCTCATCTTGGGTTTATCATGAAGAGATCTGGGAAAAGAATAAGGCAACTGGCCATGTAATGAGGTCACTTTAGAGACTTGAAGGAACTCATTGTGTCTTCATGGTAGTCATGTTCTCCCAGCCCATGGTATTTTGCTCTTATCTGAGGGTAGTTTTGCATGTGTGTGTGTGTGTGTGTGTGTGTGTGTGTGTGTGTGTGTGTGTGTGGTTGCATATGTGTGGACACATGTGTATATGCTGGTGCACATACTTGTATGTGCTTGTGCACATACGTATATGTGCATGTGCATGTGATGGCCTCAAGTTGATGCAAGTCTCTTCTTCCATCGCTCTCCACTTTGTTTACAGAGTTAAGGTCTCTTACTGAACCTGCGATTCCCTGTCTAAAGTATTTTGTCTCATTTTACAACCATTCCAAAGCCCACTGTGGTCCTTATAAGATTTCATGCCTACATCCTAGCTCCCGCTTTCACCAGCTGCTTCATTATATTAATTCTACCTAGTGTGAATTTACAGCAGTCAGCTGGGATCAACTCTTTGTTCCAGGTTAGACAAAAATCTCTGAGCAAAGTATGGGATGACACTCCTGTGCCAGGTGCACACTCTATCCTACCAATTTTGGGAAGCGTGCAGGCTGGAAGGTGGATAGAGACCCTGAAGGATGTAATGATGTAAGGTGACTGGTTAGGCTTCAGCATGAAATGACTTGGAACACGAATAATTTATGAATGGACCCGAGGCAGGTCAGGTTGAGAAAGAAGAAACGGAGGCAAAGGACAGGACTTGAGGCTGAGTCAACTGCCTAGCCACATCACAGCAAGATACTGATCACTTGATAGTAGAAATCAAAGCATCCCAAACCAGCCAGGACCAGCATATCTCACCAATCCTTTCTCTACTTCACAGACTTGCAAAATTGCCTGTTCCCATAGCTTCTCTGATGCCATGACATGCTCCAACAAGGGCAGGAAAAGAGAGTGAACCTTATTCTAGGGAATCTCAGGTTGTTTTTTTTTTTTTAATTGCCACCTTTCCTCCCGCCTTCTCTCATGAGCAATGCCCTTCTCTGCTAATGATTGCACATAGAATGACTTATTCAAAATCCCAGGAGCCATTGGTGTCTCTTGACAAGCCAGAGTTCCCTCTGGAGAATTTACTTTTGCTCTGCAATAAAATCCCTTCCAATTCTGCATGTCAGTTGTCCAGTCTCTGAAAAGATGAGTGTTCATTGTGTGGCTACTATATCTTAGCTGTCGTGACATAGAGCTGCCCCCTTTCACCAGTTAAATAGCAATCTCAACCAATGGGAGCCTCTTTGCCCCAAAATGTTCCAAGTTTTGAGAGTGGCTGAAACCAAAGATAACACAGTGCTTATGAGAGCATGCCTTTTGATTCAAGGCGAGGATGGTTCTACAGGGGCGATCTAGACCCCAGAGTGCCTACAGTTCACACCAAGATTGAGCTTTTCTTGACTGTCCATCTTCTTTAAGGGTACCCCAGAAAGTTTTCCTCAAGAGCTTTCTCTCCTTACATTACAACCTGTTTAAATCCCATGGTCACTTTCTAGGCCACAGACCTAATAGATGAACAGCCAAAGGCTGTATAAGAGGAAGTGCTTAAGAAAAATTTTCAAAATTGTGTGTTTACTGAGACAAAATGTTGCTACTACTAGCTTCATAGGAGTATAAATCAAGGGCTTTGGAATAGTCACAGAAAAATGTGTGCATAGCTGCAGTAAATACTTCCGTGATCCCAAATAGGAACCTCCTGGATGTTAGTTATTATCCTACCCTACCTACTTCTCCAACTCTAACATATCCCTAACTTAGTTTATTCTCTGGAGATTTGCCTAACTTGGATATGACACATAGAATATTATAGAATAAGTGAATGCTTGTGGTAGGCTTCTTTCATTAACATGTTTGCAAGCTTCATCTATGTTACAGCAAGTGTCAGTAAGTCATTCTCCTTTATGGTCACATAATTTGTTGTATGTAAGATGACATGTTGTTTATCCATTGTCACAGTGACCTAAGCTGAGATAGCTTCCTTCTTGAGTCCCTATTGTAAATGTCCAGTGGAGCACTACTTATGTGTTTGGGGATGAAAAGTCTAAATAAGGCAATTATTCAGAATTGAGCTAACCAGGTCACCTTTCTTTTCTGATTCTGTACCCATCCTTTAAGAATCTCGCCTCCATACACTTCCTGGGGAGCACACACCACTTACTGTAGAGCTGCCTGAAACATGAGGAGTTTACTTAAACTCTTCAAAAATTTAATGCATCTCATTGCGTTCTTAAACGCTGCTCATCAACCATTCTATCTTCGATTTCTGGTTTTAGCTCTTAGCTATTGAAGTGATGCTTAGCATTTGTGTGTGTGAATGTGTGTGTGTGTGTGTGTGTGTGTGTGTGTGTGTGTGCATGTGCATTTGTGTGTTTGAATGTGTGTGTGAGAAACTCCTGGACAGTGCTCTAAAGTGATTGCCTCAATTTTCATGCTACCTTCATGAGAAGGTGGTCATAGGCAGTCTCCTGATGGCTTTCTGGCCACGTAATCAAGTCTAAGCAGTGAATCCATATCAATGACTTGTTTTTGTTGAATTTTAGAAAATCTATGTATATTCTGGATATATCAGACTTAAGCTTCACCACTCTTTCCTCTAATTACGTGGGCTGTCCCTTTACTCTGTCAATAATATCTTCTTAAAATACATATACACATGAATGTACATGTTCTTGTCTATGGAGTTATACATGGTGGTGGGGAGTGCATGTGTCAGTACATGGCTGTTGGAGGCCAAAGGACTGATGCATATCATTCTCAGAAATGCCATCCACCTCCTTTCATTGATTGAGACAGGGTCTTTCATTGATATGCAGTCACTATTTAAGCTAGATTGGCTGTTCAGCAAGCCACCAGGGATCCCTCTATGGCCATCTTTCCAGTTCTAGGATTCCGAGTATGCACCACCATGTCCAGCATTTTTATGTACACTCTAGGGATCAAATTCAGGTTCTCTTACTTCTAAGATAAGTAATTTATTGACTGAGACATTCCTTAAGCCTGTTGCTAGTATCCTTTAATGTACAAACTTGAAAAATATCCCAGAGCCTAGCTCTTCCCTTTATTATAGTGATACCAGTGTCAGACTTAATGATTCACCATCAAATTCAATGTAATTATGTGTTTTTCTATTTTCTTCTTCTAAGCATTTTATACATTTATGTTTCGTGCTAGAGACATAGCTTAGATGTGCAGCACTTACATAGAAAGATATTACATTTGGGTATATAGTCCTTTTTGAAACAATTTTTAATTCTCTTATATAAAATTT
>CACVCL010022028.1:0-49754 GCA_902729485.2 Mus minutoides | reverse complement strand
GTCACTCAGTATGATATTTTCTAGATCCATCCATTTGCCTGCAAATTTCTTGAAGTTATTGTTTTTAATAGCTGACTAGTATTCCATTGTATAAATTTACTACATTTTCTGTATCCATTCCTCTGTTGAGGGACATCTGGATTCTTTCCAGCTTCTGCCTATTATAAATATGACTGCTATTAACATAGTGAAGCATGTGTCCTTATTAGATTTTGGAGCATCTTCTGGATATATGCCCTGGAGTAGTATAGCTGGGGTGCTCAGGTAGTACTATGTCCAGTTTTTTGAGGAACTGCCAGACTGATTTTCAGAGTGGTTGTACCCACTTGCAATCCCACCAGCAATTAGAGAGGAAGTAACAGGATGGAATGATACTGTGAAGACACCATTCATTCTCAATCCATGAACCCATTTTCTTAAATGTGCATTTGTTATTATAATACAAATGAACCTGGCAGATTTTAATTATGTGTTTTGGTGTTTATATGTGTATATGCCCATAAATTAGTGGATGCAGAGGTATGAGGTGTTCTGGAGGCCAAAGGCTCACAACTTTTGTCTTTCTCAGTTTTTTTGAGCAGGTTCTCTCATTGAACCTGAGCTTACCTGTTTGTCTGCTGTAAAGTGCTTTCCTAGCACATGTGAAGATCCCAGAATACCCCCAGTTCTGTCTGAAAAAAACGAAAACTGTACCAAAACCCCACCTATCCCTAAACCCCATCTTATAATTCACACAGCTTTTCTTTTACTATTTGACTGGGTATAATTTAGTGCCCAGCTGTAATCAATACTTTTACTCTGCATTTTGGGAAAGAGTTCTTGGTGTCAAATATTGCATTATGCTGAGAGCAGGTGCTCATAATTTGAGTACTTCTGACATTAGTAGCATTTGCTCTCAGTGATTGCAGATGAACCACACATGAAGCTTACATAAGTAAATATTATCCTCTGGTGTTGGAAGTCGTTTTTACTGAAAATGAAGAATAAATTTTATATTCGCCTAAAAACCTTCAGAAGGGGTGTTTGAGAGTGGGAAAATAAATAACTTGAAGTCAAATCATGGTTCCAAGCTCACAGCCTATGTTTAGCTTGAGACAACTTTCAAATTTGTCTCTCTCTCTCTCTCTCTCTCTCTCTCTCTCCCTCCCTCCCTCCCTCCCTCCCTCCCTAGACAACTCTCTGCTTGAGACAGCTTTCTCTTGCTCTTCTAAAAACTGTCTGGATAGCTCATTTTCTGTAGATGAAAAATCCATTCTTTCATTTTACATATCAATCCAGTATTTCCCCTAAGTTTACATTTGATTATTCCATGAATCAATATTCCATTACCCTAGTTGGAAATCCACCCTAAATTTACCATTCTAACCATGCCAATGTCTAAACTAGCCTGTCTCAGGCTGACCTTGTAAGCATAAACAAACAAATACAAATAAATTAAAAAACAAACAAACATTACAAACCTTATCTGGGTGAGACCTGCCTTATGATCACTACTCCCTAAATCTCTTTTTCTCTTTCTTTAATATCTTTCTGACAAATTGGATTATAATGCAGCTGGATCTGTTCCTTTTGATCTCTGAAGCTAATTATACAATTCATATTGCATCCTTATATTACATAGTTGAAAAATTATTTTTGAACTCATGTTTTCAGTATCTTTTCCATAATTTTAAGGGCTTTACAGAATGTCACAGCATTCTACCATTTTGCTGAGATATAGATATACCCTCACATCTCAGACTTGTGCTGTATCTTATTATCATGGAGTCATTCACCTTTGCTGAGAGGGCATTCATCCAAGAAAGAACATGAAAATATGTACACTATTATAAAAACAAGCCTTATGCCCACAGCAACCATCAACACCCATGGAGGCCCATGGCATGCTGGCACTGTTCCAACAGCAGGAAACCATGTCATACTATCTCTTATACAGACAAGCCAGATACGGCGGCACAGGTGGTGTTCAGTGCTCCTTATTTTGTTTAGCAAGACGTTCATAAAATGAGAAAAGAAAGCTACAATAATGTATCTAAGCAATATAATCTGTAAATAATATAGTGAAAGGAAGCACAGGAGCACAATATCCTCATTACCGTTTTGTGTTTTAAGAAAAAAAAATGGAGTATGTCTGTCATGGAAAGTGTGTGTGGAGAGAAGGCAACTCTAAAGAAAAAAGATACAGACAATGTGTCCATTAGGGAAGTTGGAGGACATGCATGCTCTCCCTGTAATCAGACTGTGGAGAGTACGGTAGGAATCCATGCAGCTGCTGGATGCCGTAGTGCTCTCCCTGTAATCAGACTGTGGAGAGTACGGTAGGAATCCACGCAGCTGCTGGATGCCAGGTTGGCAGCTGTGATTTTGGCTCTGTCTGCCTGGAGGAATGATACAAGCAGTGGCCCTGAGTGTGTTTAACAGGTTTGTGCCCATGTCAGCTCTTATTAGAAAGTGAAATTACTGGAGAATACCAATTTCTCTTTGGCCCAGAAACCAAGAGTAGAATTGGATATACCCCTCCTCCCATTTTTATCAAAAGTAACTGGCAATGACTAAAAAGAAAAAAAAAAAAATCATTTATTTATTTATTTATTGGCTATATCAAACTCTACCGTTTTCTGCCCTGAAAAACTTCCTCTAATTTCTGTCAAATGTTGTCTATCATCCCCTGTGTGTGTGTGTGTGTGTGTGTGTGTGTGTGTGTGTGTGTTCACACTCATGTGAAGGTATCTATGCACATGTATGTCTATATATTTATAGGTCCAAGGTCAATATAAACTACCTCAGTTTTTTTTTCTTCCTTTCCTTTTTGAGACAGGATCTCTTATTAATATTATTTATAGCTTACTGGTTTGGCTACACTGTCTGCCTGGGAAGCCCCAGGGATCTTAAGACCTCTTCTTCAGTGATAAGATTATAGATTCATGCCATCATGTCCAACTTTTCCATGAGTTCTGAGGATTCAAATCCAGCTCCTTATGATTGCATAGCAAGCACTTAACTGGCAAATCCATATCCCTAGTCCCTTAAATGTCATTATAAAGGATGAAAAATAGTGGTAAAAGAATAAAAGAGATGTGGGGTTACTGTTCTTTGAATTTTTTTTTAAAAAATCTTTGTTTCTGTATTTCAATCCAAGTTGGAACATTTAAATATAGTAGAATAAAACAATAAGACAAATTCTATGCTAGAGACTACTCTCTAATAATTACCTAGCTCAAACATTTGGGGTTCTATTGTAGAACATAAACTTTTCTCATTTTACAAGGGACAGAGTTGACATTAATAGGTGTTTAATGGCTTTTTCAACTTACATAGAAGAAAGTATTTCATTAGAAACTTTGAACTTTTAAAATAATGTTTTCCCTTGAAAGTTAAGCTATACACTGAATGTATCTTTTGGATATAGGAATATAGGATAGTATCTGTGCCAAGCTACACTGTGCCAGGAACAATGATGATGACAGAAAAAGGCTCTGTCACATTGAAACATGTCTGGATGAGAGGACTGAGACAGTCTAACTCAATAACAGGCTACAAACTTACAGTTCAGGAAACTAGGCCTCCATCTCTGTTTCTAAGAACTGGGCACGTCCAGGAAAGTCAGTTACTAGAAAAACTCTAGGCCTTGGGTAGCAAATCAGAAACTGACCCACCATCAAAAGCTGCTCTAACACCAGGCCAAGGCAAGGGCAATGGTTCAACAACAGTTTCCAGGTTTTTCCAACAGTTTTCAGCCCTGCTCCCCATTGCCCAGCAGTGGTTCTGGGATGTCCCTAGATATAAAGCCAACCAATAAAGATAAAGGTCACCTACCCTTCCCTGTAATTCCCCTAATGTGCTTTAAATTGGACCTGCAAACTCACTTGGGTGTCTTCATCTTGGTAAATGGAAGACCTCAGCTACAGAATAAACTGCTCTTTGCTTTTACATACTATTTGAGTTCAGGGTATCATTCTTTGGTGAATCATTGATCCTTACATGGAGATAATTGGTCAGAGGATCTAAACAAAACCCTTGCTCATAACAGAGTTTTTGAAATAATAGTAGCCCATTCTCAGGAAACTCATCAAACAGGAAAGTAGAAAAGGATCAGTTTCACACTTCTGTGTTTCTATACATCTGAGGAAAGTAGATCAGAATCGCTCTCCTTTTGGTTTAAATGGAAACTGTTCCCCACAGGATCACGTGTCTGAACACTGGGTACCCTCATATTTAGAAATCTCCTGCGTGGTGTTTTTGTTGTTGTTGTTGTTGTTGTTGTTTGTAAAGAGTAACTGAAGGAAGTAGATCACTGGGAGTGGCCCATGAAGCCACTTCCTTGATAGCCAAGCCCACTTCCTGTTCACTTTGTACTTGCTATGGTTACCATGTGTCTAGCTGGTCTCCAGTTTCTGCTGTCAGTCACTTCCTCTCTGCTGTCATGATTTCACTGCCATGATAAAATCTATCCTCTTGAACTGTAAACCAGATAAACCTTTTCTTCCTTATATAGCTTTCATCAGGAACTGGGACTGTAATTAATACAAAGTGCATGTAATTGATAGAGTTACAATGTAATATTTGCTTTGAAGACTCAAGTATGACGGTTATTTGGAATGTTTGGTGATAAAGGAAGTGTTCTTTTTATACTGAAGTGATTACAGTTATTAGTGGTGATTATGAACTAGAATTTTGATTATTAAAACTAGAAACTGATTTTTAAAAATGTATCAATTTTAATAAATTAAAATTTTCATGATATAAACTTAGAAACTCTAGAACTTACCTTAATTTGATCTCAGGTAGAATTCAAAGTCTTTTTAATATTTTTCAGTTTTATAAAGATGAGGAAGACATACTGCCTGTCCCCCCCAAAAACAATTGGGTCCCAGTAAAACCATAATTTTCAGAATCATCTTGTGCAATGTGAATCTTGTTTGCCATACCAATGTTTTGTGAGATTTCTTTGCACAGATCATAATCCTGGTGGCGAGGTGCTCCTCTAAATCCACATAGGGTGAATTTTTAAGACTTGTGAGTTGTGAGTCTTCTTGGTTGATGAGTTTCAAGGTAAAGATCATATATAGGGTCTCTGTAAAAAGCTTGCTGACTTCAGCTGCTGCTGCTGCTGCTGTTGCTGCTGCTGTTGCTGCTGCTGTTGCTGCTGCTGTTGTGGGGTGTGTGTGTGTGTGTGTGTGTGTGTGTTTGTAGTCCAGAGGTTGACCTATGTCTTCTATCACTCTTACTTTACTTCCTAAGACAGGGTTTATTAATGAATGTGTAGTGCTTTAAAAAATGTAGGTGATTTGGCCATAAAGCCCCAGCAATCCTCCTTTCTCTACCTTCTAGCCACAGGATCACAGTGGGTGATACCTCATTCGGTTTATTCTTTGAATGATTACTGGAGATCTTCATGTTAGATTGTGCTCACTGAATCATTTTCTTATTCCCCTCACCTGGCTCTTTCTACTAGCACAAATGAAATTTTGCATGCCTGATTATAGTTTGTAACCTACCGCATACTTCAATGCTACACATAAATTAATCCTGAAATTTTGTCCCAGTACTAAATCCATATTCTGGAATGTTTAAAAAATGTTACATTTTTTAAAAAATGTATAATTTGATAACCCAGAATCCTGAACATTCAGATTAAGTTCCTCTGGAATGCGTGTTTTGTGCAGTGTCAAACAACCTAGCAGATCTGTGGGTCATTTACAAATTTTGAGTCAGGAGATAAAACATATTTGTCTATTGGGCACATCATAATATTGGCTCGTCAAAAATTCTTTCCCTAGATAGCAGGAAGCCAGACTCCCATTTCTACCAGATGTAAACCATGATCTATAAAAAATGTTTCTTTGTTAAAATAAGTTTGAGAAATATCAAAGTAACAAAAGTTAAATGATTTATTTTGCTGCAGGATCTCTCTCTCTCTCTCTCTCTCTCTCTCTCTCTCTC
Organism: Mus minutoides; assembly: GCA_902729485.2. Classification (NCBI taxonomy): domain Eukaryota; kingdom Metazoa; phylum Chordata; class Mammalia; order Rodentia; family Muridae; genus Mus; species Mus minutoides. Next base: position 43,811 of record CACVCL010022028.1, on the reverse strand, counting down.
ATATGTGTGTGTGTGTTGTCCAAGTGTATATTTTATATGCTTATAAACTGTAAGAGGGGTAGTAATTGGAAAGAAGCCTACAATTTCACAAATTCAACGGATCACAGTAATATTTAATATTGATTTGTTTTCTTTTAATGTATTTTTATTTTATGTACTTCAGTGTTCTGCCTGTACATGTGTCTATGTAAGGATGTCAGATCCTCTGGAACTGGAGTTATGTACAGGTGTGAGCTGCCATGTCAGTGCTAGGAATTGATCCTTGTTCCTCTGGAAGAACAGTTGGTGTTCTTAATTGATGAGCCATCTCTGGAGCCCTAATATTAATTTTTAATAAGGCATTATCTAAATTCATATAGGAGACAAACATATGAGCATGACTATGAGGGACTTTATAGATTGAGTTAATTGAGGAATGCCTGTCTCAGATGTGAGCAGCACCAGTGGGTCCTAGAAGGAATAAAAAGGAGAAAGGAGCTCCTCAGTAGCATGCATTTCTATTTTTCTAGGCTGCAGAAGCTGTGATGACTTCCTGCCTCAACCTGTTGCCCCTGAAATGGTGAATTATTCCCCTAAACTGAGCCAAAACAAACCTTCCTCTCTTAACCAGATTTGTCAAGTGCTTTGTCATGCTAGTGTTCGCAAAGAAGTGACTAATACAGCCATGTGGCACTTCTCTAGCTGAAACTGGTTCTCAGCATGTTTTTCTTCTTTAGATTTTATAAATCTTCATAAATACCAGGCGTGTTTAGAATTCACAGTTGTCACAAAGGTTGCACTTTGTGCAAGGAACTTGTGAGGCTGTAGGAAGACACTGACATCCCTGTCCCCTTCTCTGCAAAACTGATTCTCCTGTTTTCTGCTCTTTTCTTACATGTTTCTCCTTCCAGTGTTGAAGAATTTGGGATTATTATATATTCATTTGGGGGATCACAATTGTATACTGGGCTTCTACTCTCTTAAATCTCCAAGTGACTCTTGAGTTCTAAACCTCATTTTTTTATACATAGTGATACTGTCTTACAAGGTGGTTTTATTGATGTTAGAATAATTCCTGATATAGACTTTACCAAGTATGAAGTTGAACACATGGCAGAGACAGTGGCTTTGTTTTACACATGAGATAGAAGAAAGCTGAATCGATTTTCTCTACATTTGAGAACCTGGAGGAAACCACTACCAGCAGTTTTTACCTCAATCTCAGTCAGGTGTCCAGATAATGGTGATAATAAACTTGATACAGATTCCAGCCAGTGTTTGCACTCCAGGGGAAAAGAGAGTTTGGTGCGTGCATGAGATAGTCAGTAGAAGAATGAGGAATTCATCAGAAAGGACAGGAAGGATGAGGTACAAGTTAAGTTTCTTAGCCTCAGGAAAAAAAAAAAAAATTAAAAGAAAATGAGCGGAGACTCCTGTCAGCTAACAAGTGTTACATGACATTCCATTAAAAATGAGGGAAAATGGAATTAATAAACAGTTGAAGACTAGAATTTCTCATGCAAGTTATGAATGTTGATGTTAAATGACTTTTATATGAGAGAATATGATTGTAGGAAAACATGTCTTCTTGTGTTGAAATAGGTGGCTGTGGGAAGTCTTTTAGAACATTCTATAATTTGTGATGTGTGTGTGTGTGTGTGTGTGTGTGTGTGTGTGTGTGTGTTATACATTAGTATATATACGTGGTTATGGCTCTGAAAATGTGGTCATATATTAGAGGAGGGTGTCATATGTCCTTTTCTATCAATATCCACCTTCAGTCTATTTCCATCAATCACCTGAGACAAGGGATTTATTGACTCTAGAATTAAACTGGCAGCCAGAAAGCCCCCACCTATCCTCCTTTCTTTGTCCTCAAGAGTACCAGAGTTACAGGTGCATGTGGCTATGCTCTGCTTTATTTTTAACTGGGTGCTGGGGATTCAAATTTAGGAACCTTCAGCACATTCCCAGCCCAGGCATCTTTAATTTTTCTGTGTTAAGCTAGGGCATTCTTCACCATTACTACTTGTCCTGGCTCATTTCATGTCAACTTGTCATAGGAGAGAGTCGTTTTGGAAGAGAAAACATCAATTTAGAAAATGCCCACACCACAGTGCCCCATAGGACATTGTCTTGATTGATGACTGATGTATGTTAGTCATAAATCACTATTGGTAAGGATAGCCAGTGCCACCCCTGAGTTTGTGGTCCTTCCTGGGTACTATAAGAAAGCAAACTGAACAAGCCATGAATAGCAATCCCATAAGTAGCACTCCTGTCTGGTCTCTGTACCAGCTTCTGACTCAAAGTTTCTTTCCTATGTGATTTCTCTGCCCTGACCTTGATGGGGTGAGAATTGTATGCTGATATAAACTCTTTCCTTCCCAAGTTTCTTTTGGTCATTTTTTTTTCAGTAAAAGTCACTCTAATAAAGACACTGTTATAGGGAAATCTTGAGTTTCCTCTAGTATAGACACCACTAGTGATCTTCCTATGTTCCCAAAAGAGAATAATTCAGATATTACAGGGTAATAAGGCAAACAGCTGAAAGTTTGGAAAAACTTCTTCATGATAAAAAGGAACAGATAGTGAGGAACAGATAGTGCACCAGAGATCCTGATTCTGTCAAGCATAGGGCTTGCCTTTTTCCTCTTTCTGTTGTCCTCTCCTCATACCTCCTCATTACTAGGTACTGTCAGTGAAGAGGTGCACTTTTTTGGAAGCTCATTTTACTCAGAGCTAAAACTCTCAGTATTTTGTTTACTTAGTAGTAGATCTGTACTATGTGTAGAGGTTTAAGGTCCATTGAAGTTGAAAAGCTCACTAGAGAAAATGAGAACAGCATGCTGCACGTCATGCCCTGGAGAGGAATCCAGGTTTTACTTATTTAGAGTCCATCACTATCTTTTTTTTTTTTTTTTTATCCTGTTTGATTAACTTCCATTATTGTCTCCTGTTTGGTAGAGCTGAGCTGACCTGCCTGGAGTTGTTATGACTGATGATTGGCCTTTATACCCTGTTTGGGCACATGCAGCTGTGATTAGTCGGTCCTTTCTAGAGATAACTCCTGCTCCACATTACCACAAATTCTGAGAGATTTATATTACTTATAAAGAACATACGGCCTTGCTTTGGCCAGTGTCAACTAACCCAGCCTCCATCCAGCACAAAGATACCATCTTTAAGGTTACCTAACTTTTGATGAGTGAGAACGTCTATTTTCATAGTGGAGGCCTGGGGTTTCAGAGTTCTCAAGTAGAATATTCACCACTGTGGTGGTTTAGATGGGAATGTCCTCTGTGGGTTCATGTGTTGAATGCATAGTCACCAGACTATAGAACATTTTTCAAAATATTAGAAAGATGTGGTCTTTTTGGAGGAGGTATATCATTAGGCCTGGGTTTCGAGATTTCAAAACTTCAAACCTTCACCCTTAAGCTCTGTCTCTCTCTTTGCCTTGAAGTTTTTGTCTTAACAGGTAAGCTTTAAGCTACTGGTACAATGTCTGTCTGCTGTCCTCCTCCCCAACCTGATATTCTTTGACTCATTTTCTGAAAGTGTAATTCCACATAAAGTCTTTCTTCTATAAATTGCCTAAAACACAGTATGGCATTACAGTAATAGAAAAGTGAATAAGATACACACACAAGACCCTGAAAGCAGAGAAGTGAACAGAAAAATGAAAAGTTCTGAAAACTGTGACCCTGGTGGGAAGCAAGTCCTGGGCACAGCAGACTTTGTGTGTCTGTGTGTTGGTCTGTGGCTGTATGTTGTGTGTTTGTGGTATTTGTAGGTATGTGTTTGTGTGTATATGTTTATGTGCATGTGTGTGTGTGATTGTGTGTGTGTGTTTGTGTTGGTCTTTGGCTGTATGTTGTAAGTTTTTGTTTAAGTGTATGTGTATGTGTTTGTGTGCATGTGTGCATGTGATTGTGTGTGAGTGTGTGTGAGATTGTGTGTGTGTGTGTATTCTGCTTTTCTGTAGAGAGTTGTTTACTTGACATTTGAGTAATGTAAATGCATCTTACTATTTTCCTAAAATAACTTAATTTGGGTCGTTTGAGCATTTTCCAGCTGAGTTTATTATTATGAGACTTATTAGGCCAAAATGTTCACACTCTTAAACACTGAATTGTCTGAGGAAGTCTAAAGCAATTGTAAAAAGTTAGAATCACATGAAAGAAGTTTTGACATTGTTTTATACATATATATATATATATATATATATATATATATATATATATATTCGTGTGTGTGTGTGTGAGAGAGAGAGAGAGAGAGAGAGAGAGACTTGTACAATGGATGCTTAGCATTCTCAAGGCCATAAGCAGAGTCTGTAGCATGTCAAAACCTAAAACATCCACCTTTGTTTTTGTTAAAACATTCCTAGATAATAGATACATACTTTAGTTCAAACAATATTCAGAGTCTATTGTGAGGACAGACACAAAATCAGGAGCCCAAAGGGCTATTAGCTGTCTGCCACAATTACTAGAGTTTTTAGAATCAGAGCCTAAACTCTGATGGTGAACTACCAAGCCAGTTTTAGCCACCTGTCCTCAATTGGCCAATAAGAGCAACAAATAATGAAAGCAGAAAAAGGTAATGTACTCAATTTGTCCGTATTGAGAGGGGGAGGGAAGGTCTAGTGACCCTCCATTCCCCAAGACTGTCTTCAAAATCTTTACATGAGGTAAATGTACTAAGAGGAGTACATAACTGCATACTCAGTTTTGGAACATCTTAGCTCTGCTGTAGTTTGTTGGTAATGTGGCCTAATAAGTTACAAATCTTTCTAGAGTAGATAGGTCGCTCCTCTGGCCATACCTGCCACTTCAGCCATTCCTTCTCCCAGAGGGGAATACCTAGGGATATTCCAATTTCTTTGGTTTCATTGTTCCTGGTAGCCAAACCAAGAGCCACAACACCCTTAGAATATCTTTACTTCTGTTTGGTTCAGTTCTCTGCCTTTCTTTCTCAATCCTCAATAGCAAATATGCACTAAAATGAAAGAGAGTGACTGCTCAGGTCAGGAATCTGGATTCTCTGCTCAGGTGCACAAGATATGGAAAGAATGTAAATGAGTGAGGCTGAAAGTGGGGCTTCTCTTAGCATCTCATGTGGCTAGCAACAGAGTAGAAATATGCCAAAGAATTAATTAGGTAAGCCACATTTAAATCTGACATCCTCTCTTTCTCCATAAATTTGAGAGAATTGTTTGTTTGTTTGTTTTGTTAAAGGAATGTGTCAAGAACCAGCCTCCTTTCCAGAGGGGTTCTGAGGAAGAGATATTTGAGACCATTGAAAATAATGACCCAAAGTCAAATCATTGGCAATAGCTGATGGCTTATGTTCTCCTTGAGATATCCTTCTGAACATCACTGGGCAGCTCAAATTTCATAGACCAAAGCCCATACTTTAATTTACATATCATTTCAATCATTCAACTGCAAGTTTCTTTTTGATTATTTGATTACCCAGGAGTGGTATAGCTGGGTCTTCACATAATACTATGTCCAATTTTCTGACGAAACAGCAGACTGATTTCCAGAGTGGTTATACCAGCTTGCAATCCCACCATCAATGGAGGAAGATTCCTGGACTCATATTCATATCCTGGACTGAATCCACTGTCACTTGAGATTTTGATCTTAACCATTTTTACTGGTGTGAGGTAGAATCTCAGGGTTGTTTTGTTTTGCATTTCCCTGATGACTAAGGATATTGCAAATTTCCTTCAGTGCTTTTTGTTAATTTGGTATTCTCCCTCTGAGAATTCTTTGTTTAGCTCCATACCCCATTTTTAATAGGGTTATTTGATTGGGGGGGTCTAACTTCTTGAGTTTTTTGTATATATTGGATATTAGCCCTCTATCAGATGTAAAGATATTTTCCTTATCTGTTGGTTGCCATTTTGTCTGATTGACAGCCTCCTTTGCCTTACAGAACCTTTGCAACTTTATGAAGTGCCATTTGTCTATTGTTGATCTTAGAGCATAAGCCATTGGTGTTATGTTCAGAAAAATTTCGTCTGTGTTCAAGTGTTTGAGACTCTTCCCCACTTTCTCTTTTATTAGGTTCAGTGTATCTGGATTCATGTAAATGTCCTTGATCCACTTATACTTGAGCTTTGTACAAGGAGATAAAAATGGATGGATATGCATTCTTCTACCTGTTAACTACCAGTTGAACCAGCACCATTTTTTGAAAATGATGTCTTTTTTCCCACTGGTTGGTTTTAACTTCTTTGTTAAAGATCAAATAATCATTTCTGGGTCTTCAATTTGTTCCATTGTTCTACCTGCTTTTCTCTGTACCAATACCATGCAGTTTTTACCAAGATTGCTCTCTTATACAGCTTGAGGTCATGTATGGTGTATCCCACAGAAGCACTTTTATTGTTGAGAATAGTTTTTCCTATCCTGGGTTTTTTGTTAGTCAAATGAATTTGAGAATTGCTCTCTCTAACTCTAAGAAGAACTGAGTTGGAATTTTAATGGGGGTTACATTGAATCTGTAGATTGCTTTCAGCAAAATGGCCATTTTTACTATATTAATGTGGCTAATCCATGAGCATGGTAATCCTTTCCATCTTCTGAGATCTTCTATTTCTTTCTTCAGAGACTTGAAGTTCTTATCACACAGATCTTTCACTTGATTGGTTAGTCACACCATAGTATTTTATATTATTTATGAAAATTGTAAAGAGTGTCATTTCCCTAATTTCTTTCTCAGCCTGTTTATCCTTTGAGTAGAGGAAGGCTACTGATTTGTTTGAGTTAATATTATATCAAGTCACTTTGCTATAGTTTTTATCATGTTTAGGAATTCTTTGGTGGAAATTTTGGGGTCACATACTTATATTATCATATTATATGCAAGTGGTGACATTTTGACTTCTTCCTTTCCAATTTGTACCTTTTGTTCTCCTTTTGTTGTCTAATTGCTCTGGATAGGCCTTTGTTTGTGTCAACTTGACACAGCTGGAGTTATCACAGAGAAAGGAGCTTCAGTTGGGGAAATGCCTCCATGAGATCTAGCTGTGAGGCATTTTCTCAATTAGTGCTCAAGGGCCCCTTGTGGGTGGGACCATCTCTGGGCTGGCAATCTTGTGTTCTATAAGAGAGCAGGCTGAACAAGCCAGGGGAAGCAAGCCAGTAAAGAACGTCCCTCCATGGCCTCTGTATCAGCTCCTGCTTCCTGACCTGCTTGAGTTCCAGTCCTGACTTCCTTGGTGATGAACAGCAGTATGGAAGTGTAAGCCAAATAAACCCTTTCCTCCCCAACTAGCTTCTTGGTCATGATGTTTGTGCAGGAATATAAACCCTGACTAAGACAAATTGATACCAGCAGAGTGGGGTATTCCTGTGACACCCTGACCATGTTTTGGGGAGGACTGTGGAAGGACTTTGGAACTTTGGGCCAGAAGATCCATTTGGTGCTAAGAGCTCTGTGAGAAGTTGTGTAGGAGCTTGGAAAATAATGTTGAGAACAGTGCAGAAGATGGAGGCCTGGCTTGTGAAATTTCAGAGGGAAAATTAAAGACTCTTTTCAAGGCCATTGTTACTTTGACTGTGAAGATTCTGTGGTTCTGGTTAGCTAGGGATGAAGAATCATCTGTGATTAACAAGATACCAGAACTACTAAAGCAAAACCTTTGCATTACTGGGACTATTGCTGCTGGTTAGCTGGAGCTAAGAAATTAGCGGTGATTAAGAAGAGAACAGCATAATTGAGATGACATCTTCTGGGAAATGTTTTCTGAAAGCACAAGGAGGCTGTGTTCCAGAGATAGCCATGGTTGTACCTTGTGCTGTGACTGGACTTGGTAATGTGTAAGAGTTACCCAGGTGGTACTGGTTTTGGAGGCATGAAGGGGCCATGCAGAGCAGCTGAGGCCACGGAAGCACTGTGAGAAGCCATGGAAGGCCATTGGTGAAAGTGCAGCCTTAGTTGCAATTGATGGCCCAGGAATGAAGGGGTCATGCAAAGGAGTTGAGGCTTGGCACCATGAAGAGAGCCTATGAGAGGCTAGTGTTGAAGCCTAGTTACAGCGGAAGACAACAGCATTTTGGAGATGCCAGTACCATGAGATGACCACCAAGAACAGCAGCAGCAGTGGAGTACAGGCAGCTGGAGCCTAGAAGACAAGGTGTGTGCTACAAAGGGCATGGCTGGAGAAGTGACCCAAGCCCTTGGAGGAGCCTAGAAGATTGTGAGTTGAATCCCAGACATTGGACAGTTGGAGTTTGATTTTGCTTTTCATTGTGACTATGCCCTGATGTTTTTCCCTCTTGAAGGAAGTATTTTAGTAGAGCCCACAGTTAAGTGACTTTTAATTGTAAAATGACTCTGGATTTTAAAAGATATTAGATATTTTAAAAGGATTGAGCTTTTAATATGTAAAGACTTTGGGACTTAGAAAGTTATTTAAGATCTTGGGGTTGAGTAAGAACTAAGGATTAAGGCTTACTAGTGATGTATTTGTGTATCAAGTTGACAAGGGGTCAATTGTACTGGCTAGGTTTGTGTCAACTTGACACAGCTGGAGTTATCACAGAGAAAGGAGCTTCAGTTGGGGAAATACCTCCATGAGATCCAGCTGTGAGGCATTTTCTCAATTAGTGCTCAATGGCCACTTGTGGGTGGGACCATCTCTGGGCTAGTAATCTTGTGTTCTATAAGAGAGCAGGCTGAGCAAGCCAGGGGAAGCAAGCCAGTAAAGAACGTCCCTCCATGGCCTCTGTATCAGCTCCTGCTTCCTGACCTGCTTGAGTTCCAGTCCTGACTTCCTTGGTGATGAACAGCAGTATGGAAGTGTAAGCCAAATAAACCCTTTCCTCCCCAACTAGCTTCTTGGTCATGATGTTTGTGCAGGAATATAAACCCTGACTAAGACAGCCTTCAAGGTCTATATTGAATAGGTACAGGTAGAGTGAGCAGCCTTGTCTAGTGCCTGATTTTAGTGGGATTGCTTCAAGTTTCTCTCAATTTAGTTTGATGTTGGCTAATGATTTGCTGTATATTGCTTTTTTTACTATGCTTAGATATGAGCCTTGAATTCCTGATCTTTCCAAGACATTTCCCATGAAAGGGTATTGAATTTTGTCAAATGCCTTATTAGCATCTAATGAGGTGATCATGGTTTTTTGCTTTTTCTTTGTATTTGTTTATATAGTAGATTGTATTCATGGATTTCCATATATTGAACCATCCCTACATTCCTGGGATGAAGCCTACTTGGTCATGATGGATGATTGTTTTGATGTATTATTGGATTTGATTTTAAGAATTTGTTGTTGCTGTTGTTTTGTTTTGTTTTGTTTTGTTTTCCGAGACAGAGTTTCTTTGTGTAGCTCTGCCTTTCCTGGAACTCACTCTGTAGACCAGGATGGACTCAAACTCAGAAATCTGCCTGCCTCTGCCTCCCAAGTGCTGGGATTAAATGCATGTGCCACCACTGTGAGAAATGTACTGAGTATTTTTGCATCAATTTTCATAAGGGAAATTGTTCTGAAATTCTCATTCCTTGTTGGTCTTTGTGTGGTTTAAGTATAAGCATAATAATTATAGCTAGAACAAATTGGCTAGTATTCCTTCTGTTTCTATTTTATGGGTTTTTTTGTTTTGTTTTGTTTTTTGTTGTTGTTGTTTTGTTTTGTTTTGTTTTTTTGAAGGACATTGGTATTAGGTCCTCTTTGAAGGCATCATAGAATTGTATACTATACCCATCTGGTCCTGTGCTTTCTTTTCTTTCTTTCTTTTTTTTTTTTTTTTCCTAGACAGGGTTTCTCTGTATAGCCTTGGCTGTCCTGGAACTCTGTAGACCAGGCTGGCCTCGAACCCAGAAATCCTCCTGCTTCTGCCTCCCAAGTGCTGGAAATAAAGGCGTGTGCCACCACTGCCTGGCTGGTTGGGAGACTTTTAAAGTCTGCTTCTATTTCTTTATGGGAAATGGGACTGTTTAGATTGTTAATCTGATTCTGATTACCTTTGGTACCTGGTCTCTGTCTATAAAATTGTCCATTTCATCTAGATTTCACAATTTTGTTGAGTGTAGACTTTTGTAGTAGGATCTGATGATTTTTTCCCCTTGGTTTCTGCTGATATGGCTCCTTTTTAATTTCTGATTTTGTTAATTTGGATATTGTCTCTTTGCTCTCTGGTTAGTCTGGCTAAGGATTTATCTATCTTGTTATTTTTCTCAAAGAACCAGCCCTTGATTTTGTTGATCTTTTTATATTTCTTTTTGTTTCTACTTTGTGGATTTTAACCCTGAGTTTGACTATTTCCTGCAGTGCACTCCTGTGGAGTGTATTTGCTTTTTCTTTTTTGTTGTTGTTGTTGTTGTTGTTGTTGTTGTTCTAGAGCTTTTAGTTGTGCTGTCAAGCTGCTAGTGTATTCTTTTTCAGGTTTCATTTTGGTGGCACTCAGAGCTATAAATTTTCCTCTTAGCACTGCTTTCATTATGTTCCATGAGTTTTGGTGTGATGTGTCTTCATCTTTATTAAATTCTAAAAATCTTTAATTTCTTTATTTCTTCCTTGACCTAGTTATCATTGAGTAGTGGATTGTTCAGCTTCTATGTGTATGTGTGCTTTCTGTAGATTCTGTTATTGAAGAACAGCCATAATCCATGGTGATCTGACAGGATGCATGTTATTACTTCAATCTTTTTGTATCTGTTGAGCCATGCTTTGTGACCAGTTTTGGAGTCAGTTTTGGAGAATGGACTAAGAGGTGCTAAGAAGAAGGTATATTATGGTTCAAAAAAATGGGGTCCCTTGTCCACTTGGGGCTAGGGTCGATGGGTGAAGTGGAAGTAGGGAGTTTGACTGAGCCATGGACCCCACAGAACTGCCTGGCGGGCGTTCAACTGTGGAAAGCCCTGGGATCCCATTCCAGGGGTGGAAAAAGGCAAAGTGTGGGGTCCCAGAGTTGGGCTCCAACTCTCGGCCACCACAGACCTCTGGGCACCTTGGAAGAGTCGATTCTGGGGTCCCTAGACCACATGGAGGCCAAGAATGACAGGTTCTCACTCTGGGACATCCCAGACACCACTGTATGACATGAAAGAGCTGTGAACAAAGTTTGGACCCTCAGGTGGACTCTAGCCTGGGGAGCCAAAGTGAAAGAGGCAAGAGGAGAACTCTGGGACTTTATAGTGGGGAGGAGAGAATCTGGTTTGCTGGGAGGTCTATTTGGTTGGTTGCCATGGCTGGAACAGAGGGAGGCTTCCCAGCAGGAGGTTAGACATGTGGCTCACTAGGGGAAGACCTGTTCCATTGCTACAGAAAGTCAGATTTAGATGAGCAATCCATAGTTTTAAGGCATTTACTGTAGAAAGGCAGAGAGAGGGAGAGAGTAGAGAAGCAAAGGGCAGCCATGACCACCTGGAAAGAGATGGGAAGGGTAGGCAGAGAGAGGGGGAACAAGGGAGCAAGAGAATAAGAGGTAAGATAGCAAGAGAGCTGGGAGGAGGTAAGCAGCTCCTTTTATAATGGGTTGGGCTTCTTTGCTGTTGCCAGTTAACTGTTGGGAGGAGCACACCTGGCTTCCTCAAGTAACTGTTGGGGTGGAATCCAGACAGAATATCAGGAGCTTAGGCCATTGAGTATGTGACTGATGACCACACACCTCTCTGTAGGGTACTGTGGGAGCCTTTAGCTGCAAAAAGGAGTCAGGGGCCCAGGAGGCACGGCCAAACTGCTACCATCACATGAAGGCAGAAGTCACAGTCCACCAGGTCTCTAGGGTTCCAGGCCTGTGCTTGACTGGAAACCAGGCTGTCTGTGCACAGTTCATCACCACACAGTATATTGTTTTGTTTTGTTTTGTTTTAGAATGAAATATACTTTAGACATCGGTTAAATTCATTTGGTTTGTAACTTCTGTTAGTGTCACTGTGTCTCTGTTTAGTTTCTGATTCCATGATCTGTCTATTGGTGAGAGTGGGGTATCGAAGAATCTCACTATTATTGTGTGAGGTACAGTGTTTGTTTTGAGATTTAGTAAAGTTTCTTTCATGAATGTGGGTCCCTTGCATTTGGAGCATCCTTTCTTAAGTTTTTTGATAATTTTTCATTGAATGACAAATTTATTCGATATTAGAATGGTTACTCCAGCTTGATTCTTGGGACCATTTGCTTAGAAAATTGTTTTCCACCCTTTTACTCTGAGGTAGTGTCTGTCTTTGTCTTTGTCTTTGTCTTTTCTTTGAAACAAACCTTAGTAGGTGTATTTCCTATATGCAGCAAAATGCTGGGACCTCTTTATGTATCCACTCTGTTAGTTTCTGTCTTTTTATTGGGCAATTGAGTCCATTGGTAATAAGAGATATTAAGGAAAAATGATAGTTGCTTCCTGTTATTTTTGTTGTTAGAGGTGGAATTATGTTTGTGTGGCTATCTTCTTTTGGGTTTGTTGAAAGAAGATTACTTTTTTGCTTTTTCTAGGGTGTAGTTTCCCTCCTTGTGTTGGAGTTTTCCATCTATCAACTTTTGTAGTGCTGGATTTTTGGAAAGATATTGTGTAAATTTGCTTTGGTCATGGAATATCTTGGATTCTCTATCTATGTTAATTGGAATTTTGCTGGCTGAGAGTCTCTCTTCTATCTCTTGAATTCTGTTGGTGATGCTTGCATCTATGACTCTGATCTCTTTCCTACGTTTTCAATCTCCAAGGTTGTCTCCCTTTGTGATTTCTTTATTGTTTCTATTTCCATTTTCAGATCCTTGTTGGTTTTATTCAATTCCTTCACCTGTTTGGTTGTGTTTTCCTGTAATTCTTTAAGGGATTTTTGTGTTTTTTCTTTAAGGTCTTCTACTTGCTTACCTGTGTTCTCCTCTGTTTCTTTAAGGGAGTTATTATGTTATTCTTAAAGTCCTCTATCACCATCACAAGAAACAATTTTAGATCTGAATCTTGCTTTTCCATTGTCATGAGGTATCCAGGACTTGCTCTGTTGGGAGAACTGGGTTCTGATAATGGCAAGTAACCTTGGTTTCTGTTACTTATATTCTTATGCTTGCCTCCTGCCATCTGATAATTATCTCTAGTGGTATCTGCTCTCACTATATCTGACTGGAACCTTTCCTTTATGTGATCCTGATTGTGTCAGAACTCCTCAGATTTCAGCTGTTTCTGGTATCCTGTGATTCTGGGATCCTATGATCCTGAGTTCCTGGGTGTATCAGAGCTCCTGGGATTTAAGCAGCCTCTGGGGCTCTGCAATCCTCATATGACCAAGGCCCTGGGATCCTGGGTTCCTGTAGTCATGGGCATGTTAGAGTGCCTGATGTGAATCTTCCTCTGGGTGTTGTGGGACTGGCTAGGGTTTTAGCACCCAAGGTCTGCTCAGAGCACTGGCCCAGACCAGAAGGAACCCATGCCACTGATCTGCAGAGTTCCTGGGTCTCTGGGTCCTGCTGGTCCCAGTTACTTCTGGTGTAAGTGCAGATACTGTGTCCTTCTCACCTGTGATCCTTTGATCCTGGGAATGTTAGAGCTCTTGGGAGTGGATCTTCCTCTGGGTGTTGTGGGACAGGCTCTGATCCTATGATGCTGGGCATGTTAGAGTGCCTGGGAGTAGAGTTACTTCTGTGTGTTGTGGGACTGGCTGCACCCAAGGTCTGTTCAGGGCACCTCTGATCCTATGATCCTGTGCATGTTAGAGATGCTAGATTCAGTTTCTTAAGAAGAGTGCTCTTCCAAATATGGAATTGGTCTAATGTATTGAAAAAATATTGGAAATCCAATATCATGGACCAGACACATGTGGCAGTACCTGGCTTATTCTGTAACTCCTCCCAAACTCTTTTTCTGTTCATATGCTGAGAGATTTTCATGTACACAATCCTTCCCTTCCAGTTATTCCTGATGATAGCAGGCTTGCAATCTTTCTCTGTCACTTTTAAAATATGCCAACATTTTAAAAATATATTATTTTTATTTTGGTGTATTGCATGTGCATCTGTGTATGGGAAACTATTCACTGGCAGAAAGTTACAGGTTATGAGGAGCCTGGCGTGGGTACTGGAATCTGACTAATTTCCTTGAAAAAATAGTACATGATCTTAACTGCTGAGCTACCTTTCCCCTACTACTATGATGATGCCTTTTCCTTCCATCTCATCTACTTATACATAACCAGCAAAGACAGGATAGTAATAGATACTATTAAAAAGTATAGAACTTTAAAACTAACAAGCAAATTACTCCAATATTAAAATAATCTGAATAATGAAATTTATAGGGCTTCTGTGGAGCCCAAGGGTAAACCAAGTCATCTAGGCCTTGTTGTTTGTGTGGACTTTACCATTTATTATTATTATTATTATTATTATTATTATTTATTTTTTATTATATAATTTGAAGTATTAGGGATTGAACCTAAGGCTCCACAAAAAAATGGAAAGAGTGATAATATTGATCCAATATTTTTATCCTTTTTTTTTGAAACTATATTTTTCTACATTCCCTCTTAGGTCATCTTCCCTCCCACATAGCTGAAATACAAACTTATATCAATGGCACATTCTGATTTAATTTTTCTTTCATTCACTAAAACCATTTTATTCTGTCAAATGAAATTCTAGGCCTATCTATAACAGATAAGAGCAATAGCTGAAGATTAAATTAACCATTTCTAAATACAGTTTATGAAATCAAGGTCTCTGTGAGTTAGGAGAGGCACATTCTTTTTCTTGCATTGCTTTTGCTCTTCTGTTTCTGTTGCTGAATTCTAAGAACACTGTGGCTTGCACAGTTAAGTAGCTTTCTCTTGCTAAGAGTTCAATATACCTTACTTTTCTGCAGATATTTTTCAATAAGACTGAGTTGGAAGCTTTTAGAATAGATCTGATTGCTTCTTTCATTTAGACTGAAAATTGGGTGTTTTTCTTATAGATACAACATAAATTAGAGTGTTGTCAACGTTCCCATTCTCAATTACATGGTATTTCTCTAATTTTATGTTTACTCTTTCCCTTTTTATTGCATCATTCCTATGCCTTGCAAAAAAAACAAACAAAAACAAAAAAAAACAAAAACAAAAAAAAAAAAAAAAACATGTAGCAGGAAAATGCTTCATGCCTAGGTTTATAGGGATGTGACTGGAGAATATTTGTACTTTTACTTTCTATAATTGACCTGTGGGAGCTTGGGCAGAATGTGTGATATGACTTATAAATGTAACTTTATTCCATGCCCAAATATATGTGACAGAATATCCCAGCAATTCACAGTAAACATAAGAGAAATTGACTAGCAAGTCCACCAGAGTTTCCTCTAAATATAAAATGACCATATTGTATAAAACTCATGTACCACACAACTTAAAATAGAGTATTTTAGTTTAAGTTTTATGAAATGATTAGAACTATTTACAGAAGGACAAAAACAAGATAGAAAAAGAATAATATGAAGTAAAGAGACATTGTATCTTCTCCAAGTCTAGGATATAAGTGCTTTGCTGTCTGATAGAAATGGAATTTTACAAACCACCTCAACTTGGGTTCCACAAAAAGACAGTGTTTTAGGGTTCGAGATTCATTTTCTTGTTACTGTGATAAAATACCCTGATGAAAGAAACTGAGGAGAAAGGGTTTATTGTAATTCAAGGGAAGTCTATGCAGCAGCAGATTAAGATGTCTGGACATATCACAACCATAGTCAAGAGCAGAGAGAAACAAACACATTCGCATACACTACCCAGCTACCTTTCTCAACTCTTAGATGATTTAAGGACCAATCCCAAGGAATAGTGTCAGCTGGTTTTGTTGCTAGGCTTTCCTGCATCAACTAATATAATAAATACAATATTTGATAGACATGCCCACAAGTCAACCAGAAAAGGATAATTGAAACTCTTCTCTGGTGGTGTTAGGTTGCATTGACAACTAAAACTGACCATCCACGAATAGGATCTTCACTCTAACCAGAGTTTGTAATGTTAAACATGACCACAAACAAGAAGTTTTTTGCCTTTCATCTTTACTGATTTTCGGAAGCTTTTAAATGAAGCCAGTCTGGTACATTGAAGACCTACTTTTCCATACATTCCCAGTGACAGTTGTTTGAGTTAGTTGTCTCATTGCTGTGTCAAGTACCTGGGGAAGCAATGCAAGCTAGAAAGGGCTTGTTCAGACTACTGATTTGATTATACTATGTCGACTAGGAAGGCATGATAGGATAGTGAAGCAGCTGATGGCATTGTGTCTAGTCAGCAATCACAGAGAGATGAATGCTGATGCTCTGCTCACTTTCTCCTTTTTATTCAGTTCAGGATCCAAGACCACAGAGAGTGCCACCCACACTGGGTACTATACACAAGATTTTAGAAGCTTTTGCATGAAACTTGAGCCATCACCACATTGTAATTTTTTTCCAGAAGGCCTGAGTTCCATTTCCAACATTCACTATGAGGAACTTGAAAATCTTTGTAAGTTTAGTTTCAATGGATCCAAAGCACATCCCCTGTGCCCCCATCCTCACACACATGCACATATACCTGAAGGAAAAAAATAAATCCTTAGAAGCTTTTATAATTCTGTTGTTGAACATATTTCTGAAGGATACTTTCTTCTTTTCTCTGTTCCCATTTGTAATCACCAGTGTTGTAGGTTGGTTCTGGACATCCTTTTGATGGGAATTCAAGTTAATTATGGGGATCCACTAGAGGAGCAAAAGGGAATTATGATTGGACTTTCACTGTAAATAAAGCTTAGTTTATGCAGAATTTCACAGAAAATTGCAGTTTGCAGTGGGGGAGGAAGAAATGTTATTAATCATGTTGAAATCTTTGATCCTCAGCTAGGGAAAACTTTATCCAGACACTGAAGTCTGGAGCCACTTTCCCTGCCATGTCCATATGAATCTACCTGCCTTTTTTTCATATTTTTCTTGATCATTTTATTTATTTACATTTCAAATGTTGCCCCCCCCTTCCCAGTTTCCCCTCCACAAAACCCCTACCCCACCCCCTTCTCTCCTGCATCTATGAGGGTACTCCTCTACCTACCCACCAATTCTACCTCACTGCACAAGCATTCTTCTATGCTGGGGCATAGAGCCTCCAGAGGACCAAGGGCCTCCACTGTCATTGATGCCAGATATTGCAATCCTCTGCTACATATGCAGCTGGAGCCATAGGTCCCTCTATGTATACTCTTTGGTTGGTGGTATAGTTGCTGGGAGCTAGGAGTAGGGGCTGGGAGGGGAGTTGTTGTAGTTCCTATGGAGCTTCGAGCTGTTTCATTTTCTTCAGTCCTTCCCTGACTCTACCATTGGGACCCCATTGTTCAGTTCAATGGTTGGCTGTGGTTATCTGCATCTGTAATTGGTCAGACTCTCAGGGGAACCCTATACCAGACTCTTGTCAGCAAGCACTTCTTGGCATCAACAACAGTGTCTGGCTTGGTGTCTGTGGATGAGATGTATACCTAGGTGGGGCAGTTTCTAGATGGCCTTTCCTTCAGTTTCTGCTCCACTCTTTGTCCCTGAATCTCCTTTAGAAAGGAAATATTCTGGGTTAAAACTTATAAGATAGGTGGGTGGTTCCTTCCTTTAACTAGGGACTGCCTATCCACTGGATATGGTCACTACAGGTACTATAGCCCCTTTGTTGGATATTTCAGCAAATGATTCCTGGGAGCCTCTTGCTTTCTTGGCATCTGGGACTTTCTAGTGGCTGCCCCCAGTTCCCCATGCCCCACTGCTCCATACCTAGGTTCAATTTCCTGACCCTTTGTCCTTCTCCCCCATCTTCTCCCACACCTAATTCTGCCCCCCCTTTCCCTCCCCATCCTTTTACACTCCAAAATCCTTCCCTCCCTCTATCTCCTGTGATTATTTTGTTCCCCCATCTAAATAGGACTGAAGTATTTACATTTTGGTCTTCCTTCTTTATGAGCTTCATATGGTCTATGAGTTGTATAATGGGTATTCCAAGCTTTGGGGCTAATATCCATTTACCAGTGAGTACATTTACCATGTGTGTTCTTTTGTGACTGGGTTGCCTTTCCATCCTACCTAAAAAAGGGGATATTTCTTTGCTAATACTCCTTCTTCTCTTGCTAACAGTTTTGAAATACTGGAGTGAACCATGCTGATAAGTTCTGATCATGAATCTTCTCTGCTTTGAAGAAGTGGCTTTGAAAAATTCTAGGTAGTACAAAGATAATCACCTTTTAATAGTCATTGGAAGGGAATTCTGCTCAGTGGTTATATGCTGATAAGTTCTGATCATGAATCTTCTCTGCTTTGAAGAAGTGGCTTTGAAAAATTCTAGGTAGTACAAAGATAATCACCTTTTAATAGTCATTGGAAGGGAATGCTGCTCAGTGGTTATCAGCTTCCAGTGAAAGGAGTACACTTAGTCTACATTTGAGATCCTCCTTGAAATACAACATTCTTACTGCCAGTGCTGTTTTAGCATCACAGATGAGCTTAAAGGCTCATTTGACCACTACCACATGTCCATTATCTGAGAATTTTCCCAGAAACAATCCACCATGGAACTGGCTCTCTGCTGTGAATCAGACTCTGGAAAATATAGGAGACTGATTTGTGACATGGTCTGTTTTTATTCACTTAATTCTTTAATGTCAGCATCTGCTTCAATCACAACACATTTCAATTATCTTGAAGACCCAACTGTGGGAGTCCAATGAGATTATGATAATTAGTAGACTGTAGAGAGAGAAATGGGTTTCCAAATCTTCTGTGAAAAAGCTATCTGACCTACCCAAGATCAACACAATTGGTGGTTCAGTAAAGCAACAGGTAAATGAAGGCAATACAGCTAATTTCTAATGTATGAGCCTCATTAAACTGCTCATATTAATCAGCTTGCCTTTTGATGACTATTGAAATGTTTGTTTTAATTTCTCTAAGGAAAGCATATAGAAATTAAAACTGAACTTCACCTGCATGGAGAAGAAATATGAATTCTTAAAAGTGAGAACATAAAGAATACACTCACACAGCTTAATCTATAGAGTAGAGCATTTTTCTGGAGTTGAGAGATGCTCACTAGTTAAGAGAACTTGATAATAATGAAAGGGACCAGAGTGTGACTCCCAGCGTCCATGATGGACAGTTCATAACTGTCACTACTGCACTGGGAATCCAACACCCACTTCTAGCCATCTCAGTTGTCCATTCTTAAATGTATATGCTCACAGACACATATGCAAACACATAATATAAAAAATGAAATAAATCTTATAGAGCATCAATCTTCTGAACTTTGGAGAATTAAAAGGAAATTAACAGTGGTCTTTCCCATCTAGTCTGTGTGGGAACTGGAAAAGACTGGTTCATAGTAGAGAGCTTATGTTCTTGTAGAAACACAGTGAGCATTTTGTTATGATATATTCTTTAACACGTGGCTTTTGGGGGTGGATTTGAATTGAGGATTCTAGGAGTGGGCTACTTATTATCAGCACAGTTATATGAATGGGTGCTCTATAGAACAGACACATGGAAAAGCACTTAAGTGTTGTACTTATTTCTTTAGATAGAGTAGCTGGTAATGTTAATGTTAACAGATGACTTTTAAATTTTTCACAGATCTATAAAGAATCATACTGAATTGTAGTCATTTAGGAATGTATTAACAGAAGGGTTTCATTCAAGAGGAGCATAAGCCTATTTAATTTTACTTCTAGAAGTAAGGGAAGGAAGCAGAGTGGATAAGGATGCCTACTCTATTTTAGGTGTAAATTAGGGGACACATTGGGCCTTGGGGTTTTTAATATAAACTGAGTCTTTACTGTATATCCTGTGGTTGCTATGGAAACTGGACCCTTAAATAACCCACGATTATACCTGGCAGGTCCACTGCAATGGTGGCTGTCATGCAGTTTGCATACCCTCCTCTTCAGACACTCTATGACCTTCAGACACTCTATGACCTTCAGACACTCTATGACCTTCAGACACTCTATGACCTTCAGACACTCTATGACCTTCAGACACTCTATGACCTTCAGACACTCTATGACCTTCAGACACTCTATGACCTTCACTTTTCTTAGTTTGGTTTAGTTGGTTCCATCTGCAAGCTGAGACCATTTTTACCATGAATGTGTTTCTCTTTACCATCATGTGATAATAAAATTAAAAAAAAAAATGTTTGTTCAGGCCTGGAAAGATTGATCAGTATATAAGGTTCTTACCACACAAGGATGAGAATCCCCTGCACCCATGTAATTGCTGGGTGAGTATGACACTTCACATGTGATACCAGCATGTGAGAAGTAGGGGCAGTGCATCCTTGGAGAAAGATGCCTAGATAGACTATCAGAATCAGCCATCTCTGGGTTCATATAAGAGACCCTAACTCAGTAAGTTAGGAAGCAATGAGAGAATACCAGAAGTCATTGTCTGGTTTTCACGTGAACGTATATATACATACTCCTGTGCTCAAGCAATACAACATCTGTATCCATGTAAAAGCACAGCACACCCCACACAAATTTATATTCCATGTACATACACACATACACATACATGCACACACATACACACACACACATACACATAAGCAAACAAGATGCAGTTGCTGTGTCAAGATGTTTTAGTCAATAAATTTCGACATATACAAAGCTAACTTGTCAGTATTTTATCCCTGATGACTGTCTACATGTCTTAATTTGTGTAAGTGCATTTTACAGTACCTATTCCCTGCTTCAAGAATATATTCCCATCAGGATTTCTACAATGAGGCAAGACATGACTTTCAAACCAACTGTAAAATGCACTGAGTAGTGTAGGCATTTATAAAGGTTAATCTAGTCTTTTTAGAGCTTAGAAAATAGCAAAGTGCTTGCCTAGCATGCATGAGGTCCTAGAATAAATAACAATAAAACATTAAAAACCTGTTTCTGATCCCATATTTAATCATAATTAATATATAAGTATTCTGTTTCTTTCGGGACTTATTTCCTCTAAATAACAACAGAGGATACATCACAGCTATACATTTACTTTGCCTGTTGTGTATGTGACACATTCATAAGAGTATAAGGGTGCCTGTGCCTATATGATTGCATATGGGGGCCACAGCAGGATATATGTGCCTTCCTCTATTACTCTCTGCCTTATTGCTTTGAGACAGGGTCTCTCACTGAACAGGAAGTTCAATGTTACATTAAGATGGCCAGTCAAGTTGATATAGTTGGACTTATCTAAACCCCCACAGAGCTGAGGTTACAGACAAATTCAGGAGGCTTGACTTTTGACCTGGTGCTAGTAAATTGAACTCTGGTCTTTGCAAATGATCTTGACCATTGAACCATTTGCACATAACCTATTTCACTAACTAGCATGTTGTTCGATGGGAGACCTCCTCTTGCCCTTACATGCAGATGCTCCTCATCATTTTAGTTACTTCTGCACTGGACAGTATGGGTGTGCCACCTTTTGTACACTCCCAATGGTAGACAATATTTTTATGTTAGCTTCTAGTTATTTTTAAATTATATCTTTGCTAATTATTTTATAGAATCATTCTTATGCATACTTAAGTATGTCTAGACTTTTTTTTTTTCATGAAGAAGATTTGCAGGTTAAGACAGGCACAGAGTCTATGTGTTGAAAATACAGTCATGATGATCAGTAAGAGGTATTAAAGGAGCAGCAGCAGATGAAGTAGAAAAATACTTTATAGTTTCAGTCAATACCAGGTAAGTTGTTCTGATATTTCACAACTTAGATAAGAGCTATGTCCCAATTGTCTTTGTATTGTAGGGTTTGTCTGCTATTGGCCTAAAATATTAGATCACTGGAGGTGGAGCCTTTATGGCTGTATCTTGTCCCTCGATTTGCTTCCTGGCTGTGCTTATATGAGCTTCTTTGTCACACTCACTGTCATTGACAGAAACTTTGATGGATAGAAATAGAAATTTGTATGAATATTTAATCCTAACCGAGGGTTTCTATCTCACATTAAACAATTTGGACAAAACACACACACATCCTTTTTACTTGCAATAAGTCTTAAACAGGAACAAAGCTGGGCAGTTGCCAATGCAGTATGCTGTTAGGATCTACTTGTCAATATTGCCAGGTTATTACAATGTTTCATCAGATCTTCTTTTAACTCCTATTGGACAGCTCTCAAGGCCACATTCTCTTGACTCCTAACCCATAGTGGCTTCTCTTCTTCCACCTGCCCCCTTTTCTCCTTTCTGGTACTTCTCTGACCCCCAATCACTAGAAACCTAAACCATACTTATGTCTCTTCTGCTTAACTACTAGCTGTTGGCATATTTATAGAAATAACTTAGGACTAAGGTGTAGGTACAGACTTTCTTCTATGGGACTACCAGGTCACAGGGGCTATACTTAACATTACAATAAATAATAATAATAATAATAATAAATAGACCAACCTCAACAGAAAATGAAATACATTTCCTTCTTTAATATAGAGTATTTTGTCACAGTGACAAAAAGGAAACACATTGGGGACTGGTTTAAATCTGTTTATAATAAGCTGTAAAGGCAGACATCTATCTTGTGGTTATGTAAGACTAGGATGTAAGCTTCCATGATTCACTGAAGAATGATATCCCAGACTCAAATAGTAGGCAAAAGTAAAGAAAATTTTATCCTACAGAAGTAGAGCATGCAGGGCATCTACCCTTTACCAAGACTGAGACACCCAAGTGAGCTCCTAGGCCCAATTTAAAGCAGATTCAGTGAATTCCTAAGTCTAGTAGTTGCCCTTTATCTTCCTTGATTGCTTTGCTTGATCTCTATGGTTATGGGGGTGGTGATGTTCCTGATTGGGTATGTCTCTTGAGGATATGTCAGAAGGTTGCTGGGGGTGTGGGGTGGAAAGTGAAAGCTATTACTGAGGAAGCCTGGAAACTTACTGACCTCAGGCCATGTGGCAGAGAAGCTTCTAATTGGCTGCCCAAGGCTTGCCAAGTTCTGCGAAATAGAAATTTAAGCCTAGTCTCCTGAACTGCCAGTCTGAAGCCTGTCATAGAATTAGTTTAGTCTCATTTCTCCCATTCCCCTCTTGAGTAATGGCCCATCTTGAATCCTTGAGATGTTTCTATGGCCTGGTATTGTTTGGGAATCATCAATTGAATAAAGGAAATCTATTCCTTAACAAACCACACTAAAACATTGATTATGCAGGGACCACAGGTGAAGGACAAAATCAATAGGAAAAGAGAACCTGTCAGGGCAGACAAGGGTGGTCAAACGAGAAAACCAGTTGAAGAGGGAATCATAATAGTCTGAGTCTGTCCTTTTTCTATTCTTCTGTCTTATATCTCTTTCTGACTAAGGCCATGGAATATTTGACCGCCTCTGAGTGGTCAACATAGAAACAATATTTCACATCTAAGGCTGCACAGAATCCTCCTTGCTAGCAGAACAGTGAGACTAAGTCTCTTCTCTTTTTTTAAGACTACTTTTGCCAAGGAGGATAGGGAATCCTGTAGTGCCATTATGGGCTTTTCCATCTCCTGTACATCTAGAGCCAGAAGTATGGTATTATAATTTTTATCTTGTAGTATTAGGGCTGAAGCCCCTACATGAGCAGCTCTGACCTGCCCTAAGTCAAAGAGAGAGCCCAGTAACACAGAGAAACTGGCCACTCTTTTTACCCAATTATTTGGAGGTGTTATCTGGCTGAAGTTATCCTCTCTAGAGTAAAATTTCACTCTAGGTACAAGCTTTACTAGAACTCAAGTGTCTTCATTCATATTCATAACCAGAACATAAATATATGGAGTAAGCCCTGAGGTACAAGCCCATCAAGGATTTTCTGGAGGCAGCATGTATTCTGCAACAGTAAGGGTTACAGAGTGGTTGCAAATGTGGGAATGGGCTGAGAGTTCCTATTTCCAATTCAGAGTTCCTGTCCTGTTATTGATTGTAGGGCCAGCTTAGCACTATCTAGTTACTGCCATCTACACTGAGTACCCTCTGTAGTCTGTATATACTCTCCAGGGATAGCTGCTCCTTCATAGTAGGGAGTCTTAATGTTTATTCATAACTAACAGTCCTGTGTTAAGTCTAGGAGGGAGGAGTTAAGAACCTGGCAAGTGGCTTTGAATAATTGCAGGGGTTTTGCATTTTGTGATGAAGAGGGAAATGCCAGAGGTGGAAGAGGTGGAACAGTTTTAGGATGTGGTTGGTTAGAGGAAGTGAGACCTCAATGGAGCAAAAGGGTAATGAGTCCTGATCAGCTAGCAATGGTGGGCAGAGTCAAAGATTGGACGGTGGTTGGTTTGGCCTTGCCAATTCTTTGCTGGGCCTACAGGGACCTTGGTCTTGTGAGGCTATTTTGGAGCAGTTGGACAGTAAATAGGAGTGCTGGATCATAGCCAGAGATGGAAAGTCTTAGTCCCCATGTCTTACCAGTAGTCTAACTTGCCTTCTTGTGAGCTGCTATGAACTTGATGACAAGGTTGTTTGTTGTATTGTCCTCTGGTGGTATTCAGATAGTGAAGGGGCTTAAAAATAGGTACACAAGTCTCTCCTAGGAGGTTGAGTGCCCCTAAAAGTGTCTGAGTATCTATAAACTGGGTCATAGAGATGAGATCATCTTGGTTGGGGGACTTTCAGTTTATACCCCCAATAGATTCACATCCCCATTCCACACAGAAAAAGGACTGTGGACCTCCACATTTAATTGGCTCCCTTTGATCCTGATAATGCACTGGGCAGACTTAAAAGATCTGAGACCTTGTGTTCCTTTGGGTCTTGAGGAAGCTGCAACCATAACAAAGAGGGTGTTTATTCAAGGGGTCCCTTCTCTCATCTGGTAAGTCACAAAGGTCTACATGAAAGTAAGGGAACCAGATGCCAGTGGGAGCCAAGTGGGAGTTAGAGTTGGCATTCTTACTCTTTGCAGCATTAACTATCTGCCAGATGAGATTGTGGGGATAGTGGGGGTTAGTGGATGTACAGCAAAGCATAAGCACAAATCAAGCAGGAATAGGAGTGCTGGAGTCAAAGTTTCAGAGGATTGGTGGGGTAAGTGACATTCTATTACTCTTTTGGTGGTTTGTCTGGAAGTCTCCTCCAAGAGCTTCCAAGTATTTTCAAGACTTATATTAGTCATATTCATCTAAAATATCAGCCTAGAGGTCTAGGCCTCCAGGATAGGATCTCAGAGAGGATAAGATCTAAATATAGGAGGTGTTCCTAGCTCTATATAAGTCATTAGGTAGGAGGGACCCCCAGTCTCCACCAGTTTCAGGGGTTAACTTGTTATAAGCCTATGTCAGGGTCCAATTCATCAGATTTGCCCTAAACTCTGGAGTTTGTATACATAATGTAATTTCCAATTGGTCTTCAAAACCTGTGCTAGAGATTGAAGTACCTGAGAGATGAATATATATTGGTCCATTGTCAGATGCAAGCATTTTAGACAAACCTATATGGGGATGATGTCTTCCAGAAACTACTTTGTCATTTTGTTGGCAGTCTCCTTTTTAAGAGTAGGTTATGCCTGGTGTGGTGGCGCATGCCTTTAATTCCAGCACTGGGGAGGCAGAGGCAGGTGGATTTCTGAGTTTGAGGCCAGCCTGGTCTACAAAGTGAGTTCCAGGACAGCCAGGGCTACACAGAGAAAGCTACACAGAGGTACGTTATTACCATAAAAACGCATCTATAAAAACTAGCAAATACTTATAGCTATATGTTATGTATGATCCTGGTTTTATTTCTATATAATCTATTTTTAAATTATCCCCTGTCCATTGGCTCTTAATTCTTGTTCCTGGATAGGCTCCTTGATTGGGACCTGAGGTGTTCATGTCCTAGCAGGAAGAAGAGTGTGAGTCTACCTGATCAACAAATTCTCCTAAGTCAAATATTTTGTGCCTTACACCTTGTAGCAATTTCTTCAGTTTTCTATGACCCAGGTATGAAGCTTGGCAAATCCAATAGAAGAGTTGCTTATTAAACTCCTTAGATAGGATGGTTTGGCCTTCAGGGTTCATCATCCATTGGTGTCTTCTGGAAATTCTTTGACATTTCATGTGATCTTGTTTGTCTTTAGCAGTATATTTAGGCCCATGTACCTAAGCAAAAGGCATATCTGTTTTCAGTGTAGAGGTTAGCTATGGCCCTGTTTGGCAGTTTTAAAGCCTGGATTAGAGCATTTAGTTCAGCATTATGGGTTAAAGCTCCTGGAGAAAAAATCAGTTGCCCAAATAACAGAGTCCAACTCCTCTACTGCCACCCTTGCATACCTGGTTCCATTATAGATGAAGCTGTTTCTGTCAATGAAGTAGATATATCCTGTGTATGGCTAGACTATGCACGGCAAGGGTATGCCATTCA
This sequence comes from Mus minutoides, assembly GCA_902729485.2. Classification (NCBI taxonomy): domain Eukaryota; kingdom Metazoa; phylum Chordata; class Mammalia; order Rodentia; family Muridae; genus Mus; species Mus minutoides. The sequence continues at coordinate 17,513 of CACVCL010022028.1, read as the reverse complement.
AATCCCATATTGATAGAGCAATCATGCTGCACATTTGAGGACATATCAAGTAGCAGGCTACCTAGGTTTAGGACAGATGATATGATGGGTTATGTCTTATGCAAAGGGAATTCACAAGTATAGTCTGAGTATACCAACCAGTCTGTATGGTTGGGATTCTTGAGGGTCCTGTTAAAACATGGGGGGGGGGTGATAACAAATTCTTGGCACATGGTTATTTTGTTAGCATCCTTTTCTAGCATCACAGTAGAAGCTATGATCTGCAAGCAGGCTGACCATTCTACACCATCAGGTCTAATTTCCTAGATAAATAAGCCACAGGTCTTTTCCATTGCTCCAAAGTTTTAGTGAGTCCTCCCTTTGCTATCCTCTTTCTCTCAACCACATACAGGTGGAAAGGTTTGTGAATGTCCAGGAGGGCCAGTGCTGGCATCTCCAATAAGGCTTTTCCTAAAGTCTTAAAAGTCATGTCCTTGTCAGGAGTTCATTCTATTTTGTCTTCTTGGCCCTTTGTGGCCTCATATAATGGTTTGGCTATCTCGTGAACCATGGACCCCAGAGTCTACAAAACATAGCATTTACCAAACATTCCCATACTTGTCGGCAGTTGGATGAAATTTCAATGTTAATGATGGTTTGCATATGGGCATCTGATAGCATGTGTTCGCCCTCCTTGAGTATGTACCCCATATAGGTTATCTCAAATTGACAAAGCCAGGACTTCTTAGTAGACAGTCAGTAGCCAAATTGACCCATGTACTGGCTGGCTTTGTGTGTCACCTTAAAACAGGCTGGAGTTATCACAGAGAAAGGAGCTTTAGTTGAGCAAATGCCTCCATGAGATCCAGCTGTGGGGCATTTTCTCAATGAGTGACCAAAGGAGGAGGGCCCATTGTGGGTGGTGCCATCCCTGGTCTGATAGTCTTGGGCTCTATAAGAAAGCAAGCTGAGCAAGCCAGGGGAAGCAAGCCAGTAAGTAACATCCCTCCATGGCCTCTGCATCAGCTCCTGCTTTCTGACCTACTTGAGTTCCAGTCCAGACTTCCTTTATCAATGAACAGCAATGTGGAAGTGTAAGCTGAATAAACCCTTTCCTCCACAACTTGCTTCTTGGTCATTTTTGTGCAGGAATAGAAACCCTGATTAAGGCAACCCAGCTCCTGTAGCAAGTGTCATATGGATTTTAAAAGTCTTTCTAGATATTCTCTGGTGCTCTCATTTTTTTCCCTGTATCATCTGGCTTATATTAGATAAATTTGTAGGCTGTCTGAAAGAGGGGGATGGTTAAGCATCCCCCTCTTCCCCAATCAGAATCTGGCAGTAGACTAGGACCCTTTCCCTGCCTTAAGCAGTGTTAAAATCCCAGTTGATTCAAAAGAAAGATGGCATCAATATCAGCCTGGATTTGCTTGGCCAACCCATTCTTCCAGCAGTTCCCATGATCCTCTCTCCTGTCTTGAAGAGGGTCTGGGCAGTTGCTGGCAGTCATTCCAGGTGGGCTAGTGAATCAGCATGATTGAATGTAGAAGATCTATGAGAGGTGATGGTCTTTCTGAAAATGAGGGATTCCACAACTTCCACTTACAAAGATCATTACTGGCAAATGGCACATATATCATGAACTGTCTCCCCTGAACATGTGGGGTTACCATAGCCTAAAGAGCTATTCCTTTGGGCAGTATATGTCTGTGTTTGTGGTAGACTCCAAGTGAAATCAGGAGTCACAGGAGTCAGGAGCTCCTCTTGCCTCTGCCTGTGCTGGCTGGGCAGAAGCAGTAGTGTCAGGCTCAGGAACATACGTAGGAGGACAGAGATCTTCCTTGGAAGCAGAAGAGGGGAATAAGGCAAGGGGCTGAGGCTGACCCTTCTTTAGAGGAAAAAGTATGGGGAATGGAGTGGCTGGTGACAAAAATGTCTCATTATAATAGGGGGAAATTCCAGACCAGGTATTACCATTTGGTGATATATAGCACTTGGCCCAGATGGCCTCTGGCCTCTTAGACTACAGTCTTCATCCTGTAAATAGTGGAGAGATGTAAAGTTCCCACCTCAGGCCATTCTAGTTTATAGGTAGGCCCTTCTACAAAAGATTGTTTGCCAGAACTTTACAACCAAACCTGAGACTTCAGCTTATTCCCCAAAAATGCTTAAAATGGTTCATGACCAAACCCAGTGGGGTGTTCTTAGCCTTTTTGATCCTAGAAGTCAAAGAAAAATTGTAAGAGAGGACAAAAAGCAAAAAGAGAATACAGAATACATACAAACCGACTCAGATGTACATTCCTGGGGAAATGAAAGCAAAATGAAAAAGGCTGTCTCCCTCTCTGCCCACAGGAATCCTAAAGACCTACAGCCTTATCAAAACTCATATGAGAACTAGCATGTTCTTCTGCTTTTATCAGGTATGGGGCAGTGGGCTGTGCACAGACAGCCTGGTCTCCAGTTGAGCATAGGTCTTGAACTCCAGGAAACCCTATGGGAGGTGATTTCCATTTACATGGGATTGAAGGTGTTCAACAGTGTCTCCTGGATCCCTGGCTCCTGTTGAAGTTACTGCCCCCACAGCTCCCCCACCCTTGGCAGGAGAGGTGTGTGGCTATCAGTCACACAGACAATGTCCCAAGCTCCTGGCATTCTGGCTAGACTCCATCCCCACAGTTACCTGACTATAGCCAGGTATGCTCCTCACCATAGTAACCTGGAAACAGCAAAATAGCCCAGCCCACTATAAAAGGGGCTGCTTGGCCCTGCCTCCCTCTCTTTAAGCTCTCACCTTTCTTACTCTCTAGTCCCCTCTCTCTCTCTCTCTCTCTCTCTCGCTCGCTCGCTCGTTCACTCTCTTTCCACTCCATGTGGCCATGGCTGGTCACCCTCTTTCTACCTTCTCTCTTTCTCCCTGCCTTTCTACAATAAAAAGCTAAAACCATAGACTGTCTCTGCTCATCAAAGCCAGTCCATCTTGAATGATGGGATAGGTTTTCCCCTAAGGAGCCAAGTCTAAACTCATCCCAGAAGGCCTTCCTGCATTCCAGCCATAGATCTGACCAAGAAATCTCACCTGGTGGAAATCACCCAGTGCTGCCCTCTCCCCTCTTTAGGGCCCAGGGCTGACCGAGCTGCCCCTGAGGCCCCAACTCTGTTCTCAGCTCTTCTTCGGTGTCCAGAGGTGTCTGGGATGCCCGAGGCTGAGAACCTGGTACTCACCTGGTACTGGACTGTCCCTTGTCCACCACCTGCCCAGCTGGGGTCCATGGCTTCCCACACCCACCCTGCATACAAAGCAGAAAGCATTTGGCAGTCATTCTGCTTCCACTTGCCGAGAGCACCAGAGCTCTGGTTTTCTCCCACTCCCTTTGTTCCCAGGCATCCTCTGCCCTGCAATGAGGGGTTTGTAGTGTACTCCATTGACCCTGGCCAGGTGACAAAATATGTGTCCCCTTTGTCCCTGTGGGACCCCAGATTAAGCCTGAAACAGAAACACAGAGCCAGACAAGATGAAAGAAAACTAGGTGCCTAGACATTCCAATATAAAAAGAAATCACCACTATTTGGGTTGGGGAGTTGTCTTCAGAAAAATCCCACATAAATCCCCAAATATAAAGGTCTATAATTAGCTAAAGAATGATTCTCCAAACTCAACCATTATGCAAAAGTAAGGAACATTTTTTTTTCTGCAGAATCTCAGCATACAAGGTCCTACCATTTGCCAAAATGAAGATACTCAGGTAAGCTCCTAGGCCCAATTTAAAGCTTAGGAAAATCCCTAAGAAGGGTAGGTGCCCTTTATCTTGATTGGTTGGCTTGATATTTAGGGGTATGGTCATTGGAATTAGCTAAGGCTCTTGGGAAAACTGTTGCTGGGGAAGCCTGGTCAGGCTGCTAGGGAGCTTCTAATTGGTTTCCCAAGGCCTGTGGTTTTTCTAGTAACCTGCTTGCCTGGACTTGCCCAGTTCTGGAAAACAAAGATTCAGTCCTAGTCTCCTGAACTGCCATTTTGAAGCTTGTCATGGAATCAGCCTATCTCAATACTCTCGAAAGGATTCAGAATCAGAAACAGGAGCCAGGGTGGGTGCTGCTGTAGAAGGTCTGGAGTCATAAGGGGTGGCTTTTATATGAAAAATATGTGATTAGTAAAGTTTCTGGTTTACTTTAAATACTATTAAGTCCACTATTGTGGCACATGCCTTCATTCCTTGTGCAAGAGAAGCAGATACAGACAGAGTTTTGTAAGCTCAAGTACACTCTGGTCTATAGAGCAAGTTCCCGGTCAGTCAGAGTCATAGTCATATCCTATGTAATTGGATGTAATCTGCAGTGTTCTGTGTCCCAGAGTTACATGGCTCTATGTAATAGCAGATCTAGAGAGAAAGGAGAATGGTGGATTAATAAGAACTCTAAAAGGAGATTCTTTAGCAGTTACCCATACTGTCCTCCAGTATGGAGAGTACCAGTGTTTTCCAACATGCCCCAAATGTTTTGCTATTTTCATGGTATTGTGGATTTGAACACACATCTATAGTTTGCATGACAGTTTACCAACTGAACTATTGCCCTGGTTTCCAAAATATCTTTAAGGTAACAAATCTGACAACTTCATTTACTATCAGTATTATCTTATTAGTCTCTCCAAAGCTTCTCTCATTTCTCCTTGGCAGTGTTGCTTTAGTATGTACACATGGAGCTCAGTTTGAAGATGACTTTCTGACACAGATAAAGGAAGAAAGCTAGTACACATCCCAGTTATGTGAAGGCCAGTCTCAAGCATGACTACTGGGCTGTTGATATGCTCTCACTAAGTGGTTATACTTTTCACCTATAGAATGGAAAATATTATCATAGCCACATCTCATTTGTTATTGTGAACAGATGTCAAGAATATGTTTTAGAGTTTGTTGACAAAATAAACCTCTTAGAAAGCAAATATCCAGTTTCTGATATCTGTGGGGAATATTTAGAGAAATTAAGATAAAAAATTATGTTTGGTTAAAATCAATAAATATGTTGAGTACTTGGTTTAAAATGATGAGATTTAAAGTAACATAAGTGAGTAGGAAGTTAAATTTTACAACACAATTGACATTATAAAAATATAAATATATATATTTATAAAGTTGATTTGGAGCTTAATGAATATTTGAATATAGGCTTCAGAATGTGGATTTAAAAAAAAAAGGCACTCAGAAGAAAATCAAACATACCCACGAACATGGGTATGGTCTCATCATAAACAAATGGTATAATGTGAGACACACACAAGTGTAGATAGACCCTACTAGGAAAGTCATGGAAATAAATCAGTATTGGTAGAATTTTTCCCTAAAGAAGTTTTAATTTCCCTCATACACAAATATTCTAATTCGGATATACTTTGGTGCAATTATTTACAGGTACTTAGGTGATGAGGTTGTTGGAGCTCAAAAGTCAGTTTCCATTCCCAGAGTAGTCAAAGTAGGTATTCTTTAAATGCCTGCCTAAGCATCAGCATGGAGGAGCAGATTGTGGGGTCATCTTAATTTCTCTATTCAAGTAATTCCCTGATACCTTCTTTGTTTTTGTGCATTTATGTGTGTATGGTGTATGTGTACATGTATGTCAGAATCTGTAGCACCATTCATACACATGTAGAAGTCAAAGGATGATGTTGTATATCCTGATCTATTCTTCTCCATATTTTATTCCTTTGAGTAGGGACTTGCACTGAGCCCAGAACTGAGCTGGCAGCCAGGAAGCTTTGTGATCCTCCTGACACTTGCCTTTGAAGGGCTAGAGTTGCAGGTAAATACATGGCTATGTTTGGGTTTTTAGATGGATCTTAAGCATTCAAATTTAGATCCTCAGGCTTGCATGGTAAGCCACTATAAGCCATCTCCCTGGCGCCCATGGTGTCCCCTTTCCCTCTGATTCTGTTTAACATGAGATGAGGACTCTTCAGTAGTATAAGCTCCTGTCATCCTGATATTCTGCCCAAAGTAGTCACTCAATAGAAGACCAAATTTTCTGAAAGCATGAACACAATAAGTCTTTAGTTAAGTTCATCTGATATATTTGTCATAGTTATCTTACTATAGCTTATATACTTTTCTTCCATATACTACCATCTCTTCACTGTTCAATCTCTCATTGACATCCTAATACATGACCCAGGAATAGAGAAATAAAAGCTGGCTACACTGTGTCTTGCTAACAAAGCCTAGCTAAAGGGCTCTTACTTACCTGCAATATATATTAATTAACCCCCATATGAACTCATCATACAGTCACATCAGCTATTGTAAGTAGGATGTGGCTAAGCTGGCAGTTTACTGTCATAGCATTTATGAAGCTCCATTCTTTCATTTCTAGTTCCACATAAATGTCCTGATGGCAGAGTCAAATGAAGTTTTAAATCAACTCTAGGCTATATTATATATAACTATTTCAAGGACAGCTCAGCCTGGGATAAATATTGTCTTACAAAAAAAAAAAAACAAACTCAGGGAACTGGAAGAAAATTTAGTGAATAGAGAGGGAGAAGAGGAGCAATGAGAGGAAACAAAAGATAGGAAAGAAAAGAAAGAAAAGAAAATAAAGAGTAGTGACTAGAGGGATGGCTCAGAAGTTAAGAATTCATATGGCTTTTCCTAGAGCCCATATGAAGCAGCACTTCACTCCTTCTAACAATGGCATCAACGGATCCAACACCCTATTCTAGCTTCCTCCACAAGAAATTATACTCATTTATGCATACCCATATATGACACACACACACACGCACGCACACACACACTTAAAGATAAAAATAAATTATTAAGTAAATAGCAAGAACTAAAGACAAAAATGTTTTTAAAATACAAAATGGGACCCTTAAAGGGTCAGTGGAAACAAGTTATAATTTTAAATAGCATGATAATGGAATCCTCATTGAGAAAATTACATTTTGGTAGTCTCTCTCTCTCTCTCTCTGTGTGTGTGTGTGTGTGTGTGTGTGTATTTGTGTGTTTGTGTGTGATGTACAATGTAGATTAGTTGGGACTCAACAAAAATTTACCTATGACGGACTCCCAGATGCAGGTATTAAAGACATGCGAGCACTCTCAGATCTGCCTTATCTTTCAAGGAAGAGTATTGCACTGAACTCCTGTAGCTTTCTCATTTGCTCAGCAAACACTAGAGGTCTTTTTGTTCCCATGTTTCTAGCCATAGGATACAGGGAAGGGATGTTATTTTCAGGGTTTTTTTTTTTTTTATTGAGTCCAGGAGATTTAATTTCATCCCTTCATTCTTGTGTGGCAAATACTTTACAAACTGAACCATCTCCCGTATCATAGAACTAAAAGTCTTGAAAAGGAAGAGGGTTAGGAGAGTGCTAGAAGTTTGGGGCATATGAGGCTGCATTTATATACCAAAAAAAAAAAAGTTGTTGTTTTATGAGCACAAGTGTTTTGGCATTAATGACATCTCCAGTTGGCACAGGATTTGATTAACCAATTTTTCACAATCCAATGGCTTCTTTAACTGTATAAAAATCATGACACTGGGAAAAAAATACGGATCTATGTTGCTGGTAAGCTACTGAGTGCCAGGTGGCTGCTTGTCTTTACCACCAAGCAGTAATATTACAAACACATGTGACCATGTCTTGTCTTTTTATATGGTTTCTGAGACCTAACCTCAGGTTCCCATACTTGTATAATCAGTGACAGAACTACCTCCCTGGCACCAGTTTTCAATTGGTAGGATACTTTCTGAGTTATCATATTTTTTATGCTTATTGATTTTCTTTCCATTCCATATCCAATGCTTTCTTTGAAATCTTGGTCATCTACTGAAACTCTTGTGCACTTTGATTTTACACAGAGTAAATATGGCAGTCTGTCTGCCATATTCATCAAGTCAGACACTAACTGTGTTACCTCATCTGGGCTTTTGGATAGTCCAGAAAATTGATATATTTAAATTGAAAAACTATGCACTAAGAAGCCACAGTTGTCAAGAACATTTACAAAAATTGTCAGAGGGGCTGTATCACATGATGTCTGTGTGTTCTCCATTTATCATGGGTGCATATGGAGGTCAGAGGTTGACAAAGCATATGTTGCTTTATAATTTCCACTTTGTAGAGTCAGGGTTTCTCATTTGACTCTAAAGTGAGTGTGTTTGTTTTCTAGCTAATCGGCTTGCCTTCGAGACTTCCTCTCTCTCTGCTTCCTGGGTGCCAGAGTCACAAGTGTCTTGCTTTCCTGGAATATTGCATGTGTGCCAGGGATACAAACTCTATTCCTTATACTTATGCAACCAGTGCTTTATTATTGAACCATCTTTTCAATCTTACCATGACAGTTTTAGTTGATATTCTTATGGTTGTGATTACCAATATCCGCACACAATGTTTGTTCCCTTTTATATCTATATGACATTCACTTTCTGTGTTTGGTTCTAAAATAATCAGTTTGTTCCACTTGATAGAGCAAAGAAAAGAAACAGCATTTAACAGGAACTGATTAAAAAATCTGGAAATCATGCTCATGAAACAGCCTTTTCACTTGATCTTAGCCAAACTGCTGAGAAGCAGCGAAACAGCCTCTTCAAATGAGCAAATTAGGCTTATAAATCTGCTATTAAGTGTGTTGAGATGACCTTTTCTAGTCTCGGTGCACTGGTCCCAAATACACTGTGCTGTAAAAAAAGCCCTGCATGTTCTTGGTTTGCTCCTCATTCTAGAATTATTAGACTTTTTCATTTCCCAAATGTGCTTTTCATTCTGAGAAATACAACAGTGATTCTTTTAGTGACCATAGACAAATGACTTTGAGCCCTATATTTTCAATGTTAAGTTGAGTTTATTATCACTAGTGCAAGGGCTGTGGGAAAGTTATTAAAAATGTTTTTAAAAGACTAGTATTTCTGACAGCTTACCCCAAGCCTTTTTCTCTATATCCAGCTGGACTTGAGAATATTGCACTAAAATCATTATAATTTGTGTAGTATAAGAAAAAAATGTTATTTTAGGGTGTTTTTATATTGATAGAATTGTATAGTGTGTATGTTTTCATGTTGATGTTTGTACACATACATGTGTGTGGACCTCTGAATGTAGATGCCAGAGGATATCCTTAGCTGTTATTCCTCAGGAATCATCCATTTTAGTTTTGATACAGGTTCTCTCACAGGCCAGGAGCTCAACAAGTAAGGTAGACTAGACAACCAATGAGTATAAGGGATTTGACTGTCCCTAACTCCTTCACTCTGGCATTACCAGCATGCAAAATCATGTACACAGATTCTGTGGGATTGAGCTCAGGCCCTCATATTTGTAAGACAAACACTTTTCTAATTAAGCTATTTCTTCCAGGACCTATGAGCCGTATTTCTCATAGCAATGTATGTATTTTATATTCTTCTGTTCCACTTCTTATTTATGAGATGTTCCTGATAGCATAGGCTAGGATTTAAACAAGAAAAATGGAAACTATCCCTTGAGATGGGTTCACTAGCTATGACCTTATCTCCGGGAAAATCAGTGCTTTACCTTATAAATCACTTACAAAATCACAAAATAGTATTAAGATAAATAAAAACTTTCCCAGCAATAAAATTTCATATGGATATGTGTGTGTCATCAGAAGTTGGTTTTGGTATATGGTAAAGAAAGCCTTAAATAAAAAAAAAACATTAAAATAGTTTAAGTTTTGTAAAGATTCACCAAAAATCAGGTAGTAGATGTTAAATAATAACTGACCATAAAAATTTATTAACCTGCTCTTGGAAATATGCCACTAGACTTGGATGATTCATGTGCTTTACTGCACCAAATACCAATGATGGTATCTGTCCTACCTGTGATTGATTCATGAAATATATCTTCTAAGAGTTGTACTACTTGTTTCTTTATATATAAAAACCATTGCTTGAGAGCTGCAAAATACACTCGGATCCAAACTGGCTCCTTGTTTGTTTCAGTTTGTCACCACCAAATCCTTACTGATCTAGCCTTTGAGGACCCTCATCCCAGGGACCCCCATATCCGACTGGTTTGGTCTGTGGCAACAGTTTGTTACAATATAAAGTTATAACCCTTCTGCATTTTGTGCCACAACAAATAATCTATTCTCTAGAATATTCCTACATCCAATCTGGTATCTGTGCAAAAGAATTTAAGGTTTTACTTAAAGGTGTAATTCAATTCTGAGTTCTCTACTACTTAGCATATCTGGATGGTTTTCATATCATTTAACTCTGATGGTGATAGGACTTTAGCAGATCCATTTCCCGTTGCTGCTCACAAAGTTTTTGCTGTTTCAACCATCTTGGCTTAATTGCTTTGCATTGCCTCCCATTAGGTGTTTCCCCAACTACTGTGAACATGGAGGACACTGTGCCCAAACCTGGACAAACTTCTACTGCAACTGCAGTGATACTGGTTACACAGGAGCCACCTGTCATGATTGTGAGTACACAAAATGTGCCTACAGTATGTAGATACAACTCCAGGAATGCAGTGTGGGGACCCTGGACATTGTGAATACTGTCTATTCCTTTAGCGTAAATTATCAAATAGGATATAATAGAATATTATAAATACTGAATGATGCAGAGGAAAAGAATAGACACAAGTCATATCTTTATGAAGCTTATGAGAACAAGGTAAACAAAGTGAGGTTGGATATATGGTAAATTAAAAGGGAAAAATGATGCTATAAGTACACCAGGGAGCTTTGCAAGATGGCAATGTCTTCATGACTTGAGTTGTACTGTTGCAACAAGTAGGTCATATATCAATGGTCTAAGTGACAAGTGGCTTGATGTCTGTCTTAGGTATTTTCCTACCACAATGATAAAACACTATGACCAAAGCAACTTAAGAGAGAAAAGATTTATTTTGGTTTACAGTTCCAGAAAGATACTAGCTATTCTAAAGGAGGAAGACATGGCAACAGGTGGGGAAGGCATGGTAGAAATAACAGAAATCCTGACAGATCACTTCGTGTTCACACTCAGGAAACAGTCTATATAGAAAATGGCATAAAGCTCTATAGCTTCCAGTCCTGTACTTGTTACCAATTTATTCCACTGAGATTACACCATCTAAAAGTTCTGAAACTTTTCCAAACAACACCACTAGCCAGAGACCAAATGTTCAAACATGAACTTATAGAAGACACTTCACATTCAAACTACAACAGAGCTATACCACAAAGTCCCTCACACATTGTTCTTTCTCATTATCTTAATAAATAGCAGAGATATCTTCTGAATATTGCTATGAGCAAGAGAAGGAAAATACAGGAAGGAAATGCATGATAAGGGTACAGGCTTGTGTTTTATTTAAAGGCTTCTACTGAAAATATGGATGAGTATTACTTCTGCTCACATTTGCTTGGCCAGATACTGCCCTAATGTCTTCTCCAATAGAAGGAAAAATATGTCAGACCATGAGAAGTGAAGCTAAAAAAACTAAAATATTGATTGTCAGTGATGGGTATCCATGGCTACATGTCAGTGGTGGGTATCCATGACTACATGTCAGTGGTGCATATTCACAGCTACATATCAGTGGTGGGTATTTGGCAAACTTTATATTGAAGGCCTGGGCTCATCATGTCCAAGAAAAGCAGAAAGAAGGATTTAGAGTAGTGGAGAAAGTATAATAAATGAGTGAGTATAACGTCCTGTTAAGAAACTGTGATGAACCTATGTGCTAGAATGGAGAACTTACGATAGAACAAGTCAGGAGACAGGAGAACGGGACTGGGCTGGTACATATGAAGTAGATATATCCATTTTCTTGTGGTTGGCATAATTTCATCCTTGTTTCATGATGAAAATAATTTTTTCACCTGTATGAACTACTTTTTTTTTTAATTATCTATTTCTCTGCTGGCAGAGCCCTAGGAAGTTTCCATGATGTAGCTACTGTGACATGAGCTGCAAACAATACTGATGTGCAAGTGTTTATGGGATACTGACTTGGAATTCTTCTGATAGCCTTCCAGCCCCCAGGGGTGATGTGCCTAATATATCTTATTGGTCTAGTATTCAGTTTTCTAGGAATTTTTCTCATTTGTGAGTCCTAGATTGCATTAGATGAATTAAGCCATACATACAGGAGACATGAAGTTAGAAGTAAATCTGTTGTGGGAAGGAATTGTAATGATGAGAGGCATAGTGAGATTTGGAGCAGATGATCAAAGATACATGGCATGGTCCACAAGATGTGGATTCTTTTGTGCTGTACTGTGTGTGTGTGTGTGTGTGTGTGTGTGTGTGTGTGTTTGTGTGTATGACTAAATGATTCTGCTTATATATATATATATATATATATATATATATATATATATATATATATGCATATATCCTAATTTGTACTGGTATGTGGAGAGGCCAGAAGCTGAATTCAATTGTCAGTGTGATCTTCACTTAGTTTTTTTCTGAGATGCAGCCTTTCACCTATTCTGGAGCTCACTGTTTCTGATGAGCTGGTGAGCAAGGCCCCAGGATAGTCAATACCTATCACCTAGCTCTGGAACTGCATGCACAAAGTACTCTTACTTAGCTTTTACATGAATTCTAAGGACAAATTTAGAATCTCATGCTTATGCACAGCAAGCAATTCCAAATTAGCCATCTTCCCATCACCATGAGTTGTATTATATTCAGGATTACTCCTCAGAAATGGCAGAGGATCAAGAGACAAATTGATTTGAAAGGTCTTACTTCATACTTTTAAGTGTCTGAAAGACTTAAGACAGTGTATATTTCACAGTTCTTTTCTTTGACTTTATTTTCATCTTTCTGTTGGAATCACTTAATGGATAAAACTGCTTACCATGGCTTTCTGCTAAATGCTTGAATATCAAAATGGAGGTTATTATTTTTACTCTTGGGGAGCCTCAGATAAATAGTGTTTTTTTAGTTTGCTTTGTTTTAAGATGACTGCTAGGACCGTAGAATGATTGTTCTTCATTTACTGACCAACTGCCTCATTAATATCTTGATTTGGTTGGACTCCAGAATTCCCATGAATGAGAATGAAAGGAATCTTTTGTTGTTTCTTAGAACAGAGACTAAAACTAACATTTGTACCACTTCCCTGAGTCGAAGGATTCTGACTACACTAAGGAATGGCTCCAGTTGTCTTAATATATTAGACCAGACAAAGTCAGTGCATGCCTACACCATCCTCTGCTGCAGGAACAAACTCACTTCTCTATATTTTTCTTTGTTTCATCCTGCTTTTCTCCAAGCTCTTTAAAAATCCACCTATTCATCCGTCAATTGACATCCATTAATATAAGAGGTGATCATCATTTTATGACAACTTCTCTGAATTCATCTCCAAATTATTTTTTTCTGGGGACAGTATCTTACATCTCTTTCTTAATTTATTTTTAATATTTTATCACCGCTTCTTTGATGTGTGGCATATGTATCTCTTCCTTTAAAAGTTATTTATATAGACTAGGATAGATAGAGATAGGCAGGGGGGTACGGCAAATTTTCAGATACATACATGTCAGTGGTTAGATGGGAGTCTAGAGTAACATTTTGGGAAGTCACTTCTTGCCTTTGACTTGCTGAGACAAAATGTTTCTGCTTTTATTCTGCCTACACTAGGCAGAATAAAACTTCTGGGACATCCTTCCATCTCTGCTTATAATTTTCCTGCAAAAGTGCTAAGATGTTAGATAACTGCCTCCACATTCAGGTTTTCATGTGGGTTGTAGGGATTTGGATTTGGGTTACTAGGCTTGGATATGGTTAGTGTTTTACGTGCAAAGCTCTATCCCTAGTCCATATATATTTCTTCTATTTCTGAGAATGCTTCACTTCCAGGGCTGAGGCAATGGCTCAATTGATGATGTACTTGCCTGGCCCATAATATTTATTTCTAAAAGCTGTTTGTAATAATTCATACTTGCAATTCCACCTCAGGAGGGGCAGACACAGTAGATCTCTTAGGTAATTGACCATCTAGTTTAGATTACTTTATTTTTACCCCATTTTAGCCTCACAAAACTAGGTACACTACATCTAAGGATGAAACTGGAAGAAACTTTCTGGCCTCTATATGCATATACACACATACACACACACCCCACCAGAGCATATATAAAAAATGTTTATCTTTCAGAATTTGACTTCAAACATTCTTTGATTTAACCTATTCAATGGACTTCAGCTATTCCAAACTTGCACTAGACCTCCCTCCAATCTGACAGTGAATTGAGCACAGTGGTTAGGTCTCTGGACAAAGATTTGCCAGGCTGAACCACTGGCAGCATCTGTTAAACTGTATCCCTTTTCTACATGTGTCCTATCAACATATATCCAAACAGTTAAAGTGGCTTTGAGTTTCTTAGGCATTGTATTCATTTCTCAAGTAACTCCTATTTCTAGTCACATGTCACAGGAAAGGAAGACAAAGCATGTAAAGTTCACACAGCTATATCACATGCATTGTGAACTGGGGGACTCAAATTTTATATAAGGCTCTTACATCAAGCCAACTTGAAGAAGCCCTTACCAACTTATTCATCTAAGAATCCGTCCAAGTTGAGGAATCAGAATACCATTCTTCCATGTGTTCTCTGCAAATTTGCTCCAGCTGGATGAGATTAAAGGCATCCTTCCCATGGGATCTTTTGATTTTTAGCATACTCTAACTCCTACCACTTGCTGCTTGGCTTGTACATTTGCAAATAACATCCAGTATCTCAGCATCTCAGCATCTTAGCATCTCAGAAACTCAACATCTCTGGCTAATATAATCTCCAACTTTAAGATAAATTCAATGGTTCGGTAAGAGCTGTACTTTCCAAAAGAGATTGATAATAGAACATATGGGGTGGTGGGCTATGATAGGAAGCCTGTTTGGTCCCTGTTTGAAATCAGTCTTAAAACCCCAGTGACCCCACAGATGACCCACAGTGGGTAGTCTGCAAGGGCCAGTAGATGTTTTGCCATGCTCCTGGGTCCCTATTTGCTACCTCTCAGACCCCCTATAGGAAGGTCTATGGCCATCAGTTATGTAGGAACAGCACCCCAAGCCCTCCCACCTGCAGATAAGTTAGCCCCAAGCTCTCAGACCAAGCTAATGGGAAGTACCTGCTGTCAGACCCTGACCCACCACAAAACTGTATATAAGAATCCTATCCAGAAGGAATAAAGGTGTGTGAGAACTACTCTGTCGTCTGAGAGCTTCTCTCATCAGAGCTGTAACACTGACACTTGGGAAGAGGTCTGTTCTCCAAAAAGGCTACCAAAAGCTCCTCCACACTCCTCCTCTGCTAGTCAGCCTCTCATTGACTCAGCCCAGCCAGAGACAGCATTAAATAAAGCCCATCTATTGTGCCACTCTAGTTGTCCGTGTACCAGGGTGCTCTCATTCAGGTGAGCTGCTGCTCACCCTGCTCACAGTTCTATCATATACAAGTTGATTACTTCTGTTTTAGTGCTTAGGCTAAGTCCCTGGAGCTTCTTTGTGTTGTCAGAAGACCAAACTCCAAGCATTTTACCCTTTGTATGTTATTTCTTTTTTCAGAGTCAGAAAGCAGATGCCCTGTGTAAATTTCAGGCTAGCCTGGTATACAGAGCAACTTCCAGGACAGCCAAGGCTACACAGATAAATTTTGTCTTCAAAAATCTATTAATGATTAATGAATGTGTTGCATTTATTTACCTGTTTACTTACGTGATGTGCATATGTCTCTGTGTGTGCAAGCACATACATGAGTGCATATGTATGTATTTGTGAGTGTGAATGTGTGTGTGTGTGTGTGAATGTGTGTGTGTGTGTGTGTGTGTGTAAAAATCATAGACTAGAGAACAACTTACAGGAATCCGTTTCCTGATACTTTCCAGATATGTGTCCTGGGGAACAAATTCAGGTCATCATGCTTGACCAACCAAGGATTACTAGTGAGTAAATATATATTTAGGTCAATAAATATATTGACCTAAATTCAATGTTCAGCACTCTGGAAAAATAAGGGGGGTAAGTGATGCTATGACAGGATCGCTTGAGCTTACAGGCTTGTTAATCTAGACAAATCACTGAGCCTAAAGGTCAGTGAGATATGTCTCAAAATATGATTTAAAAAATATAAACGACAGCAATGTTGAGTCCCTACACATGCACACCTACCAACAGACACATACACACAGGTATACACCCATTCACTCACACACACACACACACACACACACACACACACACACACACACACACGCACAGACTGGAATACACACATGCTCATGCACAGGCACAGATATACATACATACCCATGAACCCACACTTCTTCTCTTCTGCTTTTTTTCTTCTCCTTTTCTTATTGTCCCTTCATCTTTCTCTCCTCTTCATCATTCCCTTTCTTGTCCCTCTCCTTCCTTTCTCTTTCTCCTCTTTCCTCATCCATTTCTCCCCCCTCATCCTTCCTCTGTCCCCCTTCTTTCTTTCATTTTGTTCTTCCTTTATCCATTTCTTTCTCTTTTTTCTCTTCCTTCTTCTTGTCTATTTGAAGTTGAGAGCTATCTGTTATTAGCATGGAATATAAAGAATGTTAATCTCAATAAGAAACTCATCTAATAATAATATATGAGTTAAGCCTAAGATAAAGATATGAAAGATAGTTTGCAATATATCTTTGGTCAGAGTTACTCACTATGTACAATCATCTAAATGTGACAGAGACCTGTTTCCCTAAAGAGGAATTAACAAAGCTACTCTGCTGTGTGATGACTGTTAACTGTGAAGACCAGACAGCTTGATATGTTCCTAGTCAGTATATGCTTATTGACTGTCCAAAGCAAGCAATACTCCATCAGACTTGAGAGAAGACAGCTGACACCCTTTTGTGAAGCTGAATAGGGACCTAAGGTGCTTTGTTAGAATGTCAGCAAGCTACACTGTGAAGAGATTAAAGAGCTTGAGACATGGGGGATGGGGTGGGGCAGAGATCCTAAACAGACACCTGCAGTTGTCACCAGATAGATATTAAGAAGATCAAGGACAGCTATTTCATAGAAGGCAGACAGAATCTGGAATGCAACTATTCTGTCCCTTAGCAAATCATCATAATAACTAAATACATGACAAAGAGCAGTGGCATAATTTCTGTCAGCTTCTATTCTTTTCCTGTGACACCATCCTCTACAGAGTCATTTTTTGAAACAGAAAGAAGTGTTCTCCAAAAAAAAAAAATATGACTAACACAACATGATATTTCCATGTTAAATTCTATTGATTACATATGAAGAACCACCTTCATCAAACATAAAAAATATTTTTCATGAAATAGACTATTTTTTTATGTTTAATCCAATTTTTTTTTCTTTCCTCTCTTTATTAGATATTTTCTTCATTTACATTTCACATGTTATCCAGAAATTTTCCCTTACCCTCCCGCGTCCCCGCCCTGCTCCCCTACCCACCCCCTCCCACGTAATGGCCCTGGAATTCCCCTGTTCTGGGGCATATAGAGTCTGTATGACCAAGGGGCCTCTCCTCCCAATGATGGCCAACTAGGCCATCTTC